>JAAAKD020114402.1:0-33853 GCA_010014825.2 Danaus melanippus | reverse complement strand
CCAAAAAATCTTGGCGTAAGCTGGGATTTTTTATGAAGATTTATATGATGACAAAAGAATTCACTAGAGTTAGTGAAGAAAAGGATGATAGGGGAATGTAGAAAATAAGGAGGAATTAGTTAATGGCGTCAAAACAGGAGTTAATTGATTATGTAGCAGACCGTACAGAACTTTCAAAAGTTAATGCGGCAAAGGCAATCAATGGATTAAATATTTAACTACATTTAAGTATATTAAAACAGAATCGCTCAACAGTGCGGTTCTGTGTTTTATAATTTAATCAAAATAAATATACTTAAAAATAATTTGGGACAAATTGGGGTCAATGGGGTCAAAGATTATTGAATATTTTTCTGATAACATCGTTGTTCTCTTGCTCCATCTCTTTTAACTGGTGTGTATAAACTTTCAAAGTAACATTTAAATTTTCATGCCCTAATAATTTTGAAACAGTTAGTAAATCTATTCCTTTGTAAATCAGATATGATGCAAAAGAATGTCTTAAAGAATGAGGGTGAACTTTTCTACCAGTTATTACTTTAATTGTTTTACTTAAACCTTTATTACTTAAATTATAAATTAAACGATCATACTCGTTTTCGTGCCAATATTCTTTTTTATATTTTTTTAATAGTTTTATTGTTTTAGAAGAGATAGGAATTTTACGCTTTGAACTTTCGTTTTTTGTTTCGGAAAAATCATTTGTTATGCTGTAGTCCCATGTTCTTTGAATTGAAATTTCTTTTTTATCAAAATCAACATGACTCCAAGTAAGACCTAAAAGTTCTGCAAATCTCATTCCAGTTACTGCAGTTAAGTAGCAAGCAAAGTAGCTAGTATATTCCATTTTTTCTTCTGCAATGGCTAATAACTTGAGATATTCATCAGCATGTAAATACTTTTCCTCAACTGGACGAGCTGCAAGTTTTGATTTTGCTTTGGTAAAATCAGCAAAATTTTCACTAATAACTTTTTCATGAACAGCAATCTTCATAGCAGACTTTATTTGAAAGTAAAATTTGTCCAAAGATTCTTGACGATAAAGTAAACTCATTTTGTTTAGCACAGCTTGATAAAAAGTGGGGGTTATTTCAGCAATTGGTTTATCTTTGATATATTTATCAATAAGATTCAAAGTACGCTTATACGTCCTCCAAGTGGCTTCTGTGACATGTGGTTTTTTATATACCTTGGCCCACTTCTCAAAAAAATCATAAAGAGAAATATCATTGTCAAATTCTGAATGGTTATTTAATCGTTTCTTTGCTTCATCAGCTGCAGTTTCGGCTTCTTTTTTTGTTTTATATCCACCCTTTTCAAATTTTTTGTATTCTCCATTATTATCTTTATATGAAAGTCTGAATTGCCATGTCTTGCCACGTTTCCTAAAATTTGCCATGATTTGATTTTTACTCACTTTCTTGCTAAAATTGAGTACGAGAAAACTCCATCAGCATTGATGAATTTCTTGCACTATACATGTTTAAATCCGTC
Organism: Danaus melanippus; assembly: GCA_010014825.2. Lineage (NCBI taxonomy): Eukaryota > Metazoa > Arthropoda > Insecta > Lepidoptera > Nymphalidae > Danaus > Danaus melanippus. The sequence goes on along the minus strand of JAAAKD020114402.1, from coordinate 32,359 downwards.
CGCGCCGTCCAAAGTTTGGGCGGATTTTTTTATTTATAAATCTAATAATTCTTTCTTTTTCAAATCAAATTCAGATTGTGTTATTGCTCCAATATCCAATAGCTCTTTTAGTTCCTTAACTTGTTTAATAGGGTCTTGATTTATAGTCTTATCAGATACAGCATCCCTATTGTTAGTGATGTAGTTTAATTTCATTGAAATTCTTTCTGCTTGCATTAAGGCACCTTTATAAGCTAGACTATCACTTTCTGTTTCTTTATCAATTAGTTTAACCATTATCAAACTATATTTTGGATTTGATGTATAAATGGTTATATGTAAATCACTTACTATTACTTTTTTCTTCGCAAAAATACCAATTAATAACGCACTAGAAAAATCAGTCTTAATAGATGAACCTTTATTGTCGGCGACCTCAAATCCTTTTACCTCTTGATAAGATAAATAAATATTAGTTAATGGTATAGACGAAATTTTAATTAATTCATTTGTATCATCAAAAGTAACATAAGGTTCACTAAAAGTTTTTCCTTTAAAGGCAATTTTACGCTGCTTTTGTTGGCTTGAATTATTTATACCATTTTGTTTTTTCTCTTTCGAAATATTAAAAATTCCCATAATTTTCCTTTGCTAGTTTGGTGAAAGTAAACATTATATATTATTAAACACATAATAATTTCTGAAATTCTTTTTCTGCCATGTTATAAAAATTGTGGCTCAAATGATAGCAATCTAAAAATTGATAAATATTAATAGTCTCAATTACATCAAAATAGCTAATATAATCAATAATATAATCATGCATTTCTTGCTTATTAATACTAACTTTTATTTCATCTTCAAAAATTTCCGTAATTGCTTCATGCATCTCTAAATATTCATTTTTGATTATTGATTCAGCCAGTTCAAAAGGTGACTCTGTTATATCTACAAACACATTAAAATATTCATAGATCCCCCCATTGGCTTCAAATATTTCCCATAGAATTAGAATAGCTTCATGATTTGCTCTAACTTCTTGAGGATTTGTTGTATCATTTTCAGAACCTCTGCAGATATCTTTATTGATTACATGAGAAAGTTCGTGAGCGATTTTAAAAGCAGTTATTTTAGTTGGATTATAAATCATCAATTTTCTTTTGATATTAACCATTGCATTTTTAGGGAAGCAATCATCACAAGTTATGTGAATATTGTGTCTTTCCATTTCTAAAAGAAGGTACTCTATCAATTCCTGTTTATTCATAGAGACCTCCGATTAGTCTGTTAGTTTGTCGCCATAGATTGCAAATAACATTTTCTTCACATCATCACTGATAGGCTCGCCGTCAAAAGATACCCACTCGTTCCAATCAATGCGAGGGTCATCCCAAGAAGTCGGTTTTTTCTCACTAATAACTTTTTTTAAGTCAATTGGCTTAGGTGCTTCTTTTAATTTAATTACTTCTATACCATGTTCAATTAATTCATCGATAAAAAATTGTTCAATACGAAATTCAGTGTATTGTTCACTTTTTAAGTTTATATCAGCATATTCATTCATGCTGCCAAGTACTTTTGATTTAGCAAATTCAATATCTTTGAGCAAATCTGTATCTACAGTAGTGAGATGTTTAGTTTTAATTTCAAATTGACCATCATTATGTTTAATTGTTTCTACAAGGAAAGGAGCCCCATTAAACTTATAGTCAGCTTTTTTCTCACGTCCTAGTAAATAATCTACTGAAACACGGAAATAGTCGGCAACTTTTGCTAAATCTTCAGCTTTCGGTTTTGTTTTTTTCCATCCATAAATTGCATTTTCGCTTAATCCGATATCAAGAGCTACAGTTTTTACATTTTTCCCTTGCTTATCTGCAAGGGATTTTATTATTTCAAATACAGTCATATCAAGCCTTTCAAAGAGAAATAAAAAATAAATACGAAAAATCATACTTTTTTGCTTGACAAATAGTACGAGTTTTCGTACAATATGTTTTGTAAGTTAAAAGTTTGATAAATGTTCGAGAAAACGTTTGGTAAAAATCCTCAAAAAATAACGATTAACGAGCTTGCAGGCAGTTATGTATATTTTTTTGGGGTGTTTTAACTATGCCTTTATTGTACGAAAACTAATAATTTTTGTCAAGCGAAAAATATGAATTCTCTAACTTTTTATCTAACTTTTATCAAACAATTGATAAAGAAAGGATAGAGCAATGTCAGAAATTGAAAAAAACATGGATGCTCAACGATTGAAAATCAAGGCCTACCTTGATGAAAAAAAATGGACAAATGGTGCACTAGTTCGTTTGACTGGGTACAACAAGGGTGATGTTTCTAGCATCATGAGTGGAAAAATGTATGGGACTCCATACGTAAATAACTTCATTACAATGGTTTGCGAAGCGTACGGTATCAAGTAAGGAGGAAATCATGTTAAGAAAAAATCTAAAAAATGATTCTGATTATCCGCTGATTATGACTCGAGAATTAGCAGCTGAATTTATTGGTGTAAGTGGTCCTACATTTGATAAGTATTATCGCTATGCACATAATTTCCCAGTTGTGAAAAATGGAGATGTTGAAGAAGCTTTTCCACGAGATCCAATCATTAAATGGATTGCGGATAATTGGAAATTATTGGAAAAAAGGAGAAAGAGATAGAATGCTCAAAATCAAACTATTAAATAAATCTGACCAACAGTGGTTAGAGGGTCGCAAAGACGTTGAAACACAATTGGAGATTTATAGTTCAATCCTCAGCGCAAATGACCGTGTTCGAGCTATGAAACAGCCACGAGCCCAACCCAGTGAATCACTTGTTCATTACGCAAAAGAACAATCGTTTGGAATGTGGTTAGAAGAATCACCATTCTTTGCAGAAATGAAAAAAGCCCGCACTGGTAATGCGAGCTGGTAGAAAATTTTCTCAAAATTCTACCTTCATTATATCAAAAAATGAAAGTGAATAACATGATAAAAAATAAACTTTTTCACTGGATGGATAAACAGAAAGTTACTATTTCAGAAATTAGTAAAGATACAGGACTATCAAGAACTACCCTGACAGATTTAAAGTTTCATAGAACTGCAAGGATTGACCTTAGAACGTTAGAAACCTTATGTCAGTATTTCAACATTACTCCTGGAGAGTTTTTTGAATATAAACCAAAGGAAAAATAAAATATGATTAAAATTAACAAATTAGAAATCGAAAATGTGAAGCGTGTCAAAGCAGTTTCACTTGAACCAACACAAAACGGACTGACAGTAATTGGTGGACGAAATGGCCAAGGTAAAACATCAATCCTTGATTCAATTGCGTGGGCTTTGGGCGGTAACAAGTATAAACCTAGCCAACCGCATAGAGAAGGCAGTGTACTTCCTCCAAATCTTCAAATCTCACTGAGTAATGGTTTAAAAATCAAGCGTGATGGAAAAAACAGCGATTTGAAAGTCATTGATCCTAGCGGTCAAAAAGCCGGACAAAAACTTCTGGATAGTTTTGTAGAAGAATTTGCCCTCAATCTTCCAAAATTCATGGAATCATCAAATGCTGACAAAGCTAGAACATTACTTCAAATCATTGGAGTTGGTGACAAACTGGTAGAGTTTGAGAAAAAAGAACAAGAACTTTATAATGAGCGTTTAGTTATTGGACGAGTTGCAGACCAGAAAAAGAAATTTGCTGCCGAAATGACCTACTTTCAGGAAGCACCAAAAGAGCTTATCAGTGTGTCTGAACTTATCCAGGAACAACAAGCTATTCTTGCTAAGAATGCTGAAAATGAGCGACTGAGAGGGCAAAGGGATAGCCTGAAACAACGTCAAACCCAACTTGATTCTGAAATTGCTCGATTAATTGAAGAAAAAGCCAAAGTTGACCAACAACTTGAAATTGCTGAAAAAGATGCACTTGATTTACATGATGAATCAACTGAACAACTTGAGTACAGCATCAGCAATACCGAAGAAATCAATCGCAAAGTTCGTGCCAATCTTGATAAAGACAAAGCCGAACAAGATGCTCAAATTGAAAAAGAAAAATACGATAACTTGAGCGCTCAAATTGACCGTATTCGTTTAGATAAAAATCAGTTGTTAGAAGATGCCGATTTGCCTTTGCTTGGTTTGTCAGTAGCAGAAGGAGAGCTTCTATACAAAGGACAACGCTGGGATAACATGTCCGGAGCTGAACAGCTTAAAGTTTCAACCGCAATTGTCCGGAAACTCAATCCAGAGTGTGGTTTCATCTTGATTGATAAGTTAGAACAGATGGACTTAGACACTTTGAAAGAGTTTGGTCAATGGCTCGAACAAGAGCAATTACAAGCGATTGCCACAAGAGTTTCAACTGGTGACGAGTGTTCTATTATCATCTCTGATGGTTACGGTGAAGAAACTGAACAAACTGCTGTAATTGAAACACCACCAGTTCAGCCAGAACAAACAAAATATCAATTTTGAGGTGATGGATTATGGAAATGAAACAGATTCCAGACTATCCTAACTACGCTGTGACTAGAGATGGGAGAGTTTGGTCCTATAACAGAAATAAATTTGTATATCGTTACCCAAGTTCTACGGGACATGTTGTCTCATTATGGTATGAGGGTTTGAAATTTATAAAACATGTTCGAAGACTAGTTTTTGAGGCTTTTAATGGATGTGTTCCAGAAGTTGTTACTCATAAAGACGGAAATATTTTTAACAACAACATTGAAAATCTAATAGGCATGACGAGAAGTGAGGCCAGTAAAATAATAAACAAAAACCTTATTAGAAAAGTTAAGCCAATCTGTAGAGTTGAAATTGCTACAGGCAAATTAGATATTGTTGAAATTCGCAAAAAAGATAAAAATTATGTGAAAATTCATCAAGCAGTAACGCGGAAATCTCTCACTACTGGTGGCTGTTTCTACTATTACCCTGATGAAAAAGGTGAATTAATTGCTGAAATAAGCGCACACATTCACTCAAACGAGCTTACTTTAAATGGGCTATTGCTACAAGACAAATATAACCCATTTATTCCTGTAGTAAAAAAGCACATAAGAACGAATAAAAATTATCTTGAAATACTAGAAAAAATATGAAGGTGAAAAATATGGGATTAGCAAGTTTAATTCTTGATATTCCTGACAATGTTGAAATCATTAAAAATTCAATGATGAGATGGCAAAAGGCTAGAGTGTCACGAATGAAATTTTCTGAAATCACTCAAAAGGGAAACGATTTTTCAGGCAATAGATGGAAAATTATTGATGAAGACGGAGAAATTTTAGACAATGCACAAGGTTATGGATTTAAATCACCCTACAATGCTCAAAAAGTCATTGATTATATGAATGGAAGGAAAAAATAAATTGGCATTTAACATTACAAGCGGTCCAACTGCTACCGCTCAAAAAGTAGTTTTGTATGGAGTTGAAGGAATTGGGAAGTCAACCTTTGCTTCACAGTTTCCATCACCAATCTTCATTGATACGGAGGGCTCAACCTCAAACATGAATGTCAATCGGATGGATAAGCCTACCAGTTGGCAAATGTTAATTGATGAAGTGAACTACATCAAGCAGACTCAAATGTGCGACACTTTGGTTCTTGATACAGCAGACTGGGCGGAAACATTAGCTAATCAGGCTGTTATTGCTAATGATATTAATGCACAGTCGATTGAAGATTTTGGATATGGCAAGGGCTACACAATGGTCAAAGAGAAGTTTGGAAAATTGCTCAATCTTTTATCTGAACTGACAGAAATTGGAATCAGTGTCGTTATTACAGCACATGCGGATATTAAAAAATTTGAAAAGCCGGATGAAATGGGAGCATTTGACCGTTATCAATTGAAGCTTTCAAAACAATGCGCTCCCTTGCTAAAAGAATGGGCTGATATGTTACTGTTTGCGAATTATGAAACGACAATTGTTACTGACAGTAAAACCAAATCAAAAAAAGCTACTGGTGGTCAACGTGTCATGTTCACTACACACCATCCAGCTTGGGATGCTAAAAATCGTCATGGATTACCAGATAAACTACCTTTTGAATTTGGAGCAATTGCTCATGTTTTCCAAACACAAGTCGCTCCACCGGTTCAAACTCAAACGCAGCCATCAGTTGAGCAACCTCAACAAGAACAAGTAACTGCAGCAACCACGGTTGAAACACCTCAAGAAAACAATTTTGGACGTGAACCAAATATCATTGATCCAGCAATACCAAAAGAATTGGCTCAACTGATGTCAGTAAATGAAGTGACAGAAGAAGAAATCCGTAGATTGGTAGCAGAAAAAGGTTTTAGACCTTATGAAATGCCAGTCAAAGATTATCCAGCCGAGCTAATACAAGGTGGACTAGTTGCGCAATGGGACAAAATTTATAGCGATATTAAAGCTAAAAGAGCTTACTAAATAAAAGGAGAAATTAAACATGAACAATACAGTTGATGAAATGGCCGCATTTGGCTGGGATGATGAGATTGAATATAGTGAGGGTGGCAATTTTACCCTTCTACCAGAAGGAGAATATCCGTTTATCGTTACTAACTTTGAACGTAGCAATTACACTCCTGGACCTAATAGCAAAGCTCCAGCATGTAATATGGCAGTGATTACTGTAAAAGTAACTGCTCCAAATGGTGATGAAACAACACTAAAAGAACAGTTCTTGATGTATGAAAAAATGAAATGGAAACTTTCACAATTCTTTGTTTCAATTGGTCAACAGAAAAAAGGCGAAGCACTTCGTCCTAACTGGCAAGCTTTGTTAGGAGCACAAGGTAAACTCAAGTTAATTGTTAATCCTTACAAAGACAAAAAGACTGGAGAAGATAAACAAAATAATCGTGTAGATCGTTATCTTGAACCAGAAGAACCAAATTATCAAGCACAACAAACTGCTGCACCAGGTTACCAAGCACCACAACAAGGTTATCAACAACCTGTGAATAACCAACAAACACAACAACCACCAGTGGCAAATCAAGTCCCTCAACAAAATGTAACACCATTCCCACAACAAACTGCTGCACCTCAAAATGGCGCTGGCTATAACTTTTAAGGGGGAATAGAGAATGCTTGCAGAAAAAAATCTAACAGGTAAATTTAAATTTGAGTTTTCAGAAGCTGTAAAAAGTTTCTCTCAATGGCTAGTAAGTATCGGTCAAGACTTCTCATATAAAGAGAAAGACTATACTATTACAGCAAAATTTGAATGTGATGAAGATTATTATAATGCTGAGGCGAAAGCACTTGAATTAGAAGATAAAGCAAACCCTCAAATGAGCTTTGATTTAGAGGAGGATAATAATGGAACTCCGTCCGTATCAGAATGAGGCGAATAACCGAATCCAAGAAGAATGGGCGAGTGGTGTCAAGAAGACGCTACTCGTTCTTCCTACGGGATTGGGAAAAACCGTGACATTCTCAGATTTAACAAAACAATTAGTAAGCAAAGGTGAGCGAGTTTTAATTATGGCCCATCGTGGCGAATTACTTGACCAAGCTGCGGATAAACTTTTCAAAGTAACAGGATTGAAAGCTGCAGTTGAAAAAGCTGACCAAACCGCTAAAAATTCTTTTTATAGCGTGACAGTCGGAAGTGTTCAAACCTTGATGCGTGAGAAACGATTACAAGATTTCCCGCAAGATTATTACGACACAATCATTGTTGATGAAGCACATCACATTTTGGCCAGTAGTTATCAGAAAGTTCTTGAATACTTTAGTGAAGCTAAAGTTTTAGGAGTAACCGCAACTGCTGACAGAACAGACAAGAAAAATCTGGGTGAGTTCTTTGAGTCGCTCGCTTATGAATACACCTTGCCTGATGCGATAAAAAATAAATACTTGTCACCAATGAAGGCAATGACTATTCCCTTAAAAATTGATTTATCTGGTGTTTCAATGTCGGCGGGTGACTTTAAAGCAAGTGAAGTTGGAAGTGCATTAGACCCTTATCTTTATCAAATAGCAGATGAAATGGTCAAGAATTGCTCAAACAGAAAAACAGTTGTCTTTCTGCCACTTGTGGCAACTTCTAAAAAGTTTCGAGATATTCTCAACGAAAAAGGTTTTAAAGCTGCCGAAGTTAATGGAGATTCCAAAGACCGGGCAGAAATTTTAGAAGACTTTGACAACGGAAAATACAACGTACTGTGCAACTCAATGTTACTGACAGAAGGTTGGGACTCACCAGAAGTAGATTGTGTCATTATGTTAAGACCAACAAAATCGCGTCCGCTTTATGTTCAATGCATAGGCCGTGGCTTGCGTTTGGCAGAAGGAAAAGAAGATTGCTTGATTTTGGATTTCCTTTGGCACACAGAACGTCATGAGCTAGTTCATCCAGCACACTTGATTGCTAAAGATGATGAAATTGCTAAAAAGATGACTGAAAAAATGGCTGAGGTTGAAGAAGATGATCAGCTACAACTCTTTGATTTAGAAGAAGTTGCTCAGGAAGCTGAAAGTGAAGTGGTTCAAGACCGAGAAAACTCACTGGCAGAAAAATTAGCAACGATGAAAAAACGGAAACGAAAACTTGTGGACCCTCTACAGTTTGAACTTTCTATTCAATCAGAAGACCTGATAAACTATTCCCCATCTTTTGGTTGGGAAATGGCCCCAGCTTCTCATAAACAAATTGCAGCACTTGAAAAATTTGGCATCTTTCCAGAAGAAATTGAAAACTCTGGGAAAGCTAAAGTATTACTTGATAAATTAAATAAACGGAAAATGTCAGGTCTAACTACACCTAAGCAAATTCGATTCTTAGAAAGTCGTGGTTTCCAACATGTCGGGACTTGGGAATTTAATAAAGCACGAGGGCTAATTGACCGGATTGCGGGTAATGGTTGGAGAATTCCGGCTGACATTAATCCGAGAGAATATAAAGGAGTTTAAACTTGGAAGAAAAATTTGATTTAGTGCCACTCCTTGAATTTATTTCACCATCAGCTCTTGATTATAATGACTGGATATCTGTAGGAATGGCCTTGAAACATGAAGGTTATGGAATAGATATCTGGGATAGTTGGTCACAGTCTGACAGTAGATATAATGCACGAGAAATGGAAAGTAAATGGGATTCTTTGGGGCGCAATAGTGCTGTCCCAGTTACTGGTGCATTTATCACGATGAAAGCTAAGGAAAATGGTTGGCAACCTCATTCATATTCAGGGGATGGTATGGCAACTTTTGGTTGGGATGATGAAATCAGCTATGAACGTGATTACAAAATTGTTGATAACTCATGGGTTGAAGGTAAAGAAATCAGAGAGCCTGATGATAATTGGAACCCAGTTGAACAACTCAAAACATACATTGAAACTTTATTTAAGAATGATGATTACATCGGTTACGTTGTTAATTCATGGCAACGAGATGATGGAAAATATTCTGTCAGTGGTTCTGGAGTTTACGGAAAAACAGCAGAAGAAATTCTTAATGATTTAAATAAATATAAAGATGCGAAAGATTTGGGGTGGGTTGTTGGTGATTCTAACCCCGAAGCTGGAGCATGGATTCGTTTTAATCCTCTTGATGGTAAAGGGGTAAAAAATGAAAATGTGACTGACTTCAAATATGCTTTGGTCGAATCTGATAATTTAAGTATTGAAAAGCAAAATGCAATCATGCGAGAGTTAGAATTACCAATTGCAGCACTGGTTTACTCTGGGAGCAAGTCTATTCATGCGATTGTAAAAGTAGATGCTCAAAATTATTCCGAGTATCAAAAGCGGGTTGAATACCTCTATAAAATTTGTAATAAAAATGGATTACAAGTTGATGGCCAAAATAAAAATCCGTCAAGGCTTTCAAGGATGCCTGGGATTGTTCGAGGAGAACATAAACAATTTCTCATTGATACTCACATTGGTAAAACAAGCTGGGAAGAATGGGAAACTTGGATTGAAGATTTAAACGATGACTTGCCAGAATTTGAAAGCCTGGAAGAAATGTTTAAGGAAGACCCAGCACTTGCCCCAGTTTTGATTGATGGAGTTTTACGCAGAGGTCATAAAATGCTTATCGCTGGACCGTCAAAAGCCGGAAAATCATTTGCATTGATGGAAATGTGTATTGCGATTGCAGAGGGGATTCCTTGGTTTGGTTTTAATTGTGAACGTGGAAAAGTGCTTTACATCAATATGGAGCTTGACCGCCCCTCAGCTTATAAACGATTCAAAGATATTTACCAAGGAATGAATGTCCCACCAAATCATCTAAAAAATATTAGTATTTGGAACATGCGTGGTCATTCTATTCCAATGGATAAACTGACACCAAAACTGATCAGACGTGCTCAAAAAGGAAAATTTGATGCAGTGATTATTGACCCAATCTATAAAGTACTGACAGGTTCTGAAAATGATGCGGAACAAATGGCCAAGTTTACAAATAACTTTGATAAGGTAGCCGCAGAACTTGGAACTTCTGTTATTTACTGTCACCACCACTCAAAAGGAGCACAGGGCGGTAAATCTTCTATGGACCGAAGTTCTGGTTCTGGAGTATTTGCCCGAGACCCTGACGCAATTCTTGACTTAATCGAACTTGAAGTGACTGACAGCTTGAGAAAACAACAAGATGCCAGGGCTGTAGCCAATTTCTATGCATCTAAAATCAGAGATGAAAAGCCTGAATATCTTAATGAAATTGGACAAGATGACTTTCTATCAGCGCCTGAAATGCGAAAACATTTGGCTTTAGCGTTTGGGGATGAGCGGGCAAGAGAAATTGCTGGCTTTGAATTGGACCAAGTCCAACGAGTTGTGAAGTTGATGACTGCTTGGCGACTTGAAGGAACACTTCGAGAGTTTCCAAAGTTTGAACCAGTCAATTTGTGGTTCAATTATCCGCTACATTATTCCGATGATTCTGGAGTTCTGAAAGACCTTGAACCAGTTGGAGCAAATGATAACAAATGGTCAAAAGGAGGTAAAAAGAGTGCGGATGTCCGATCCTCAGCAGAAAAGAAAGCAGAACGGATCAAGAAGAATACCGAAAAACTTCACACTGCTTTTGAATCGCTTGATATGGAGGGGACAGGTAAAATCCGAATCGGAGAAATAGTCACATATTTTGAGGATAAAGTCACACGCAATACAATAAAAAATTGGATTAAAGAACAAGAAACTTTGGCAATTGATGGTAAAGGTTGGATAACTAAATTAGAAAACAATGAGTAAATTATAAGTTTTATCAAACCTGTCAAACTGTCAAAAAATTAGTTAAATTGACACCTCCTGTCAAACTGTCAAATTAACTAAAAGTGATATTTTTTGACACTGTCAAATTAACTAAAAATTGACACTTTGACAGGTGTCAAAAAAGGGTGTCAATGAATTATATACTACGTATATAATTACCTGATGGGTGTAGGTGTACAGACAAGTCAAATTTGCTTTTGGGTTTGCAAATTTTGACAAGTCATTGACACCCACCGAGTCGTGCGAGGGTGGGTGGAGGAAAAAGAAAAATTAAAAAAGTTTCTTAGAAAATAGAGGTGGAAAATTTGGACTATGAAAAATTTTTCAACGATGTTAAAGATTGGATTTTAGAGTGCAACTCACAGGCGATAAAATTAGGATTCGGAAATGATGATTTTTGGAACTGGGTTGTAAATTCACTTGGAGAGTTGAGCACAAAATATAATTCACAGCCGCTGGTCATGAAACAGACGAACATGTTACTTGACTGGCTAGAAGATACCTGGGAAGAGGTGAAAAATGAAATATAAACTAAAAGGACATCATTGGGTTACCCAAAAGGGATGCATGGTTTTCACAGAACCTCAACGTGTAGCGGTTTATACACTAGATAATTTCGATTCTATTGAAGAAGCTAAGGCAGAATGGATAAAAGACCCTTGGATTGAAGATGGCAATATCTGTGTTTTGGCTACAGAAATTATTGAGGTGGTTGAGTGAATAAAAAATTTGAGACTGCAGACGAGTTGATAGCTTTTGTTATCGATAAAGACTTGAAACGTGGATTCTACCAAAAAGGAAAAAGAATCCAGTGGCTAGTTGGATTTGATATGCTGGGATTTATGCAAGTGACAACTCCAGCACAAGTCAAAAAGTCACGGAGTGGTTTTAATTGCAATGTGACTAATTGGAATGTTTTGCTAGAAGAAAATTTTCAAAAGTTGGATTGGTTTTTGTCAGCAGAATATATCGGAACGGACTTGGAGGAAGACTGATGGCCCACAAATACGGAGCTAAAAAAGTAACGGTTGATGGCATCACTTTTGATAGTAAAGCTGAATCAATTTATTATCAGTTGCATAAGCATGAGCCAAACATGAAAATGCAAGAAAAATTTGTCTTGCAAGATAAGTTCAGGCTTAATGGGAAAGCTTATCGTGAAATTTACTACAAGCCAGATTTTACTTTCTATGATGATGCTGGCAACTTGATCAAAGTTATTGATGTGAAAGGTATGATTTTACCCGAGTTTAAAATTAAGGCGAAGATGTTCGCTGCTCGTTATGGTTTGCCAATCACGATTGCAAAAAAAGTTGCTCGAAAAGATGAATTTACAGAAAAGGTGATTTGATGAAAATTTCCCCTGGAATTAAACGAAAACAGGCACTCAAATCCCAAACTAAAGCTCCAGATTTTGAATGTGTACTTCCATCAGCTTTGGCAGCGATTAGATTAACGGTTGATGATTCTGTTGAAATCAATGAAGTTTACATCTCATTAAAAAGTGAAGGAGCACTATTGAGTTACAGTTATAAAGATTTGGAGGAAATGGAATGAAAGAAGAAACCATTTATATTTTAACGGTTTGGGATGAAGCAAAATCACAATTCGCTATCTCGGAATATGAAAAAGATTCTCTAGAGCAACAATTAGAGTTCGGTAATAAGGAATTTATTACTTTTGAATCAACAAGCGAACAAAAGATTTATTATAAACGTGATCTAGTCAAGGCAATTAGTTTTAACGAATATGTGGAGGCTTTAGATGAAGAAGATAAGTAATGCCATTGGTTATATCATTGCCTGGATATTAATTATTCTGGTCTGTCTGCTTTTATTTTCAGCATTACTGTTATTACTAAAAATGTTGTGGTTTGAATATTAGGGAGGCAGAATGAAAGTAAGCACAGAATATGGGTATTTAATCAAAGCACTGAGAGAATATCCATTTGATAAACAAGTAGAGGATATTTTACTTAATATAAGATATCCAGTTACTAAAGGTGGGTTTGACCCTAATTGGTGGATAAGTCCCCAAAATGTATCAAAAATACCTAAAGTATTGGCTGATATGATTAAAATTGAAGCAAATCCTAAGCTTTTAAAATATAGACGGTATCATCAAGCAATAACTGAAATGATAGATGAAACTGATCCAGTTCAGTGGAAAATCATAAAAGCCGTCTATATTCATAATGAATGCAATGTGACAGAAGCACTCAAGCGATATGGCTTTGTTGAAAAAACTCAAGGTTATAAAACAATTATTCGTCCGTTTTTTGAAAAATTGGAATATAAGATTGATGAAATCATAGCAAAAGAAACCTTTCCTGAGGAATCAGAGCTAAAAGCGGAAAAGTGACCGAAAATTAGGGAAAAGTGACCGTTTTTTTATGATAAAATAGTATTGTGAAGGAGTGAATGATGATACGACTCGATAACTTCTTTCAGATTTTACCTGTCAGAAATGGCAGGTTTTTTTATACAAATTTTACAGAAAGCGAGGTACAAAAATGTGACAAAAGGTAACATATACAAGCCAACTACAGCTGAAAAAAAATTACTTGAAGTGCTTATAAATCCAGAAAATGCAGGTAAAACTGTTACAGATATTTGTAACCTTGCGAATGTAAGCCGTCGTAAGTATTATGAAGCGATGGGGAAAGAGGAGTTCTCAAACCTTGTCAATGAAACCACAATGGACTTGGTTACAGCTAAGGCGGGTAGTGTTTTAAATGCTGCTTATAAGTACGCTATGAAAGAAAAAGGATTCCAGGACCGCAAAATGATTTTAACGATTGCTGGAATTTACGTTGATAAAAGTCAAACGGAGCTGTCAGGTTCAGTTGATATCAATGAGCGTAGCAAAGAGATACAAGAACGGATAAAAGGACGGATGAAGGATGGAGAATGATTTTGATTTTTTCATGGACCTAGTTCTTAATCATCCTGTTCAGTTTGGAATAGAAAGTGGATTTGAAGACTTAGAAGACATTCATAACGAATGGATCAAGTCTTTTTTATTTTCTGAGGAAGACGAAACGCTTCTGGCTCATCGTGGGTCATATAAAACGACTTGTCTTTCAATTGCAATTGCGATTCTATTGGTCATGTTTCCAAATCAAACCATCATCTTCATGCGAAAAACCGACACGGACGTTATGGAAATAGTCTTGCAGGTTCAGAAGTTATTACAGTCAGACATCTTTCAAGCTTTCTCAGAAGCTTTGTGGGAGAAGACAGTTATCTTATTGAAAGCAACAACGACTGAGATTGATACTAATCTAAAAGAAAGTAATAAGGGGACTTCTCAACTTCTTGCTTTGGGGATTGGTGCCAGCATTACTGGTAAGCATGCGGATATTGTTATCACTGATGACATTGTCAATCTGAAAGACCGTGTAAGTCGTGCAGAACGTGAGCGGACTAAAACACAGTATCAGGAGTTGCAGAACGTTAAAAATCGTGGTGGCCGTTTCATTAATACTGGAACTCCTTGGCACAAGGAAGATGCGATTTCTAAGATGCCAAATGTCAGAAGATATGACTGTTACGAAACGGGATTAATTAGTAAAGAACAGTTAGAGCATTTGAGACAAGCCATGATTCCCAGCTTATTCGCTGCTAACTACGAACTGAAACATATTGCTGATAAAGATGCCATGTTTAGCGCTCCAACCTATATTGATGACGTTGGCAAAATAGCCAATGGAACAGCACACATTGATGCGGCATACGGTGGGAGTGACTCGACTGTTTATACCGCTAAGAAAGATAATGTGATGTTTGGCAAGAAATGGGACAAGCATGTTGATGATTGCTTGAATGAGATTGAGCTTATCCACAAGGAATTGAAGCTTGGAACAATCCACGTTGAAAACAATGGAGATAAAGGTTATCTTGCTAAAGAAATTAAAAAACGTGGCATTCCAGTCAAAGAATATCACGAATCACAAAATAAATTTATTAAAATTGCTACCTATTTGAGAGCGGAGTGGTCTAATATTCAATGGCTTGATACTACTGATCCAGATTATATGGCTCAGGTATTGGATTATACAGAGAATGCCGAACACGATGATGCGCCAGATAGTGCAGCAAGTTTAATTAGACAAACTAAAAGTAAAGGAGGTTGGTTAGTATAATGGCAACTAATGTACTACTAAGCAAAGACCCAACAATTATTGCTTCAGGAATTAAAAATGCGATTCAGGCAGATTTAAAAGACAGTAAAAAGAAACGTGCTCAACAAGGGATAGATTACTATAACTACAAACATGATATTTTAGACAATCGAATTTTTTATATTGATGATAATAACAATTTAAAAGAAGACAAGTACGCTACAAATATCAAAATCCCAAATGCTTTCTTAAATGAATTGATTGACCAGAAAGTCCAATATCTTTTATCAAATCCAGTTGAAATCGAATGTGATGATGACCAGCTGGCTAAGTATCTTGAAGATTATTATAACGAAGACTTTCAATTGTTCCTTAATGACTTGCTGACAAACGGAAGTCAGAAAGGTTTTGAATATGTTTATCCTCGGACTACTCCTGATGATGTCATTGTCTTTCAAGTTTTAGACGGTTTAAAAATTATTCCTATTTATGATGATTTGAATGTCGTTCAAAAAGTCCTTCGTTATTACTCAAATGATATTGTCAAAGACGGTAAGGTAAAAACAATTAAGACTGCTGAACTGTATGATGATAAAGAAGTCATGACCTTTGAAGCTTCTGAAAAAGATAATTATGAATACATCGGTTCACAGCCTCATATTCTTGGAACTAATGGAGAGGAGATTGGCGGTCGTTCTTACAATACTATTCCGCTCTATCGTTACCAGAACAATCAGCAGGAACGAACAGATTTAGAACCAATCAAAGCGCTTATTGATGACTATGACTTGATGAATTCTTATCTATCAAACAACTTACAGTCTTTCTCTGATGCCATTTATGTGGTTAGAGGATTTGAAGGTGACTCTTTAGATAAACTCCAAATGAACCTCCGGAATAAAAAGGTTGTAGGTGTTGGGGATGATGGAGGAATTGATGTAAAAGTTGTTAATATTCCAGTTGAAGGTCGTAAGACTAAAATGGAGATTGATAGCGAAAATATCTACCGTTTTGGCTTTGGTTTTGATAGCTCACAAGTCGGTGATGGCAATGTGACGAACGTTGTTATTAAGTCACGATACACAAGACTAGACATGAAAGCCAATAAGACAGAGGTTCGGTTGAGAGCTTTCTTGAAATGGTCGCTTGATTTAGTCATTGCGGATATTAATCGAAAAAATAACACATCCTACAAAAGCAATCAAGTTGAGTTTGTCATTACTCGTGAAATGCTGGTCAATGAAAATGACCTTGCGAACAATGAAAAGGTTGAAGTTGACACAAAATCAGTTGAAGTTCAAACACTTCTTGCAGCAGCTCCATTATTGCCGGATGATGAAGTTGTTCAAATGATTTGTGATATTTATGACTTGGATTATGACGAAATCCAGAAACAATTAAGTGTTAAAGGATATGAGTCCAATCCTGAACAGTGAGGTGATTCATGAATATTGAAAGTCAAGTAGATGAAAAAAAGCTCCACAAGTTCTATGAAAACATTTCTAAATCTGTGAATCAGAAAATTGAGGATTGGCTAGAGCATTACGGTGATCTATCTTTTAGCAAACGGATAGAGTTTGAAAGATTGCTAAATGTCAGTAATGAAATTCGTCAAATACTTGGAGAGCCTAGTATTAATATTGCTGAAACGATTAAGAACCATGTTTTAACAGAAGGAGCAAACGGATATAATTCTGTTTATTACTCTCTTGAAACTGGCTATAATCTTGATTTGAATTTTCATAGCTTAGACAATAAGTTTTTAACTGAGCTGATGAACAGTCCAGTAGCTGGTTCTACTTTGTCAAAGCGACTCTATAAATACAGAGATGAATTGGCTTCTAAGATTAGTGATGCTATTGCTAGAGGGATGTCTTTTGGTTATGGTTATGACAGAATGGCATTGGAAATATCAACAATTACAGAAGCTAACTATCGGCAAGCTTTGAGAATTGCTCGTACAGAAGGCGGCCGTGTTCGTTCTATAACCACTCAAAAGGGTTATGAGGAAGTCAAAGAAAAAGGTGTTGATTTAAAGAAACAATGGATGGCAACCAACGATGGAAGAACTCGTACAGACCACTCATTACTCAATGGACAGATTCAAGAAGTTGATGAAGACTTTAAAATTGGTTCATATAAAGCACAAGGACCTCGGATGTTTGGTGTTGCCGAAGAAGATATTAATTGCAGATGTACAACAGTCACAGTCGTTAATGGGATTGCTCCTAAGTTGAATCAAGAGGGAGATAATTTTTACCAAAAGAAATATGATGATTGGTTGAAAGAACAAAATAAGAAAAATAGTGGTAAAAATATTCCAGTTTCATTGAGAGGATTGAATGATGATTATTTAAATGAGAAACGTGAAGAATCAAGGTTAAAAGCTGGGCGAGTTAATGCTAAAAAATATGATGCTCAAAGTGAGTCCTTTGCGAAGTTGACCAATGAAGCTTCTATGAGGATGAGAATTTCAGATATCGGATTCAGAAGAGCAGTAGAAAGCGGAAATCTTAAAAGCTGTCATGAATTTGGGGACGGCTTCGCTAAAGGACGAATAAGGATTGAAAAAACTTTATTTAATTTGCCAGAAAATATTAAGAGAAGCGAAATGCCCAAATATGGCTATCTTTCAGATTCTGATGATTTGTTTGAAAAGAAAGCACGACATTCAGTTTTAGGTTACGGTGACATTACTATTGAACTTAATGATAGTGTTAGAAAACGTACTACTTATACTATTAATGACAGTTTAGTTAATAAGCGGGGGTTGATAACCTCTGCTACACCAGCAGGGACTAAGCCGACTTACAATGGTATCAAAGAAAAAGCTATTGGAAAGATTGATAGTATCTCAGTATTTTTAAATTCAAATAAAAAAACAAATCGTTATATTGAAGCTCAATATCATGGAGATTTAACTTTTAAAAATGATGTGAAGAGAATCATTGTACCAGACAAAAGCTATTTAGATAAATTTTCTAAAGAATTTGAACAGCTAAAAAATATGGGAATTGAAGTACTAGTTGCTCCCAAATAGTATGGAGGTATATTTTGAAAATACTATATTATTCCTATGATGGAGAATTTGAATCCCTTAACTTCATCTTCAAAAAAGAAAATAAATTCTATCATTATTATTTTGATGGTGATAAAAATGTAATTGAAGAAATTATAGCTCCCGAAGAGGTTTTAAGATTCAATCCATACATGGATAAATATCATAAAGGAAGTCTTCCGATTGAGGTACTACAAAAACTAGAAAAACATTATAAATGATAAGCGTTTGTCACTGACAGGCGCTTTTCTTATGCCCTGAACATGGCATAAAACTGTTCAAATTCGACTAGACACGTCGTAAAAAGTGCAAGCATCGTGAGAGCGAACTCGTATAAAAGCGTAGGTGTGAGGAGGAAGAAAATGACATTTGAAGAGTATTTAAAATCTCTTGGCTTAGATGATGAGCAAGTGACGTCCATTACTGCAGGAATGGAAGAAAACAAGTTCTATCTAACTTCTGAACAGAATCTTGAAGAACGCTATAACAAGGCCGTTCAACAACGAGATGAAGCAAAAGAGCAACTCAATGAAAGTAATGAAAGAATTACTGAACTTGAAGCTGCTGCCGAAGAAGTTCAAAAAACTTTAGAGTCTAATCAATCTGAGTTAGAAAAACTTGAAGAACTTCAAGGTCAAGTTGAAACATTGACAAGCGAA
Source organism: Danaus melanippus (assembly GCA_010014825.2). Lineage (NCBI taxonomy): Eukaryota > Metazoa > Arthropoda > Insecta > Lepidoptera > Nymphalidae > Danaus > Danaus melanippus. The sequence continues at coordinate 13,319 of JAAAKD020114402.1, read as the reverse complement.
AATAGCTCAATCAAGCGTACTACTAAGCTTGAAAAACTGCTGACTAAAGCTGGTGTTAATGATATTGACTACATTCTCAACTATAAAATGCGTGGTGGAGAAGATTTAGAAGTTGGAGAAGATGGAGAGTTTACTAACTTCGATGACAAGCTCAATGAGTTGAAAGAAAGCTATCCAAAATACTTTGAGGCCCCCGAACCTCCAAAAGATGATAAGGGCTGGACTCCTCTGGATAACAACCCTAAAGACGGTAAAAATGTAGATTTTGACCCGTTCTCAGAAAAAATTGCCAAATATAACCAATAGGAGGAATTACTTTGGAAGACAAAGAAAAACAACCGATTACGGTTGCACAGCTTAAAGAAGCTGGAATTGACAAACTTGTCGCTGGACTAGCAGAGGCCATTGATAAAGAAGATGACGCAAATGTAGGTAAAGCATTGCAAGACCTTACAGAAGGCCTTAAAAAAATTGATTCGCCAGATGATAAAGAAGATGACGAAGAAAAACCTGATCCATTTGCTGATAAAGTCGCAAAATATGTTCCACAAGGGAAATAAGAGAGGTAAAAAAATATGACAACTAATAACAACCAACAAAATGCACGTCGTTTTGAACCACAATATAAAGGTATTCTTACCGCAGTATTTAACGCTAAATCCGCATTCTCTGGTGCGTTTGCTCCAATTCAATCAGTTGACGGGATCACATCTAACACAAAAGCCTTTTCTGTAAAAACTAATGCTACACCAGTAGTAATTGGAACTTACAGCAAAGATGCAAATGTTGGTTTTGGAACTGGAACTGGAAACTCTTCACGTTTTGGTAACCGTACTGAGGTTATTTATGCTGATACTGATGTTGATTTCAGCTATGAATTGGCAATTCACGAAGGGATTGACATTGCCACAGTAAACGCTGGACTTAACGATGCAGTAGCTGACCGTTTGGAAGCTCAATCAATTGCTCAAACTCGTTACATGAACCAAAAGAACGGTAAATTCTTGTCTGATAACGCAAGCAAAACACTTGCAATGGTAGATGCTGATAGCAAATACACAGAAGAAAATATCAATGCTTTGTTCAATGCTGCTGCAAAAGAATTCACTAATAATGAAATCGATGCAGATAAAACAGCCTACCTTGTTCCTGATTTATATCAAGCAGTTGTTGATTTGACTAATGCAACTTCACTAAAAGGTGCAACTGTCAGTCTTGATAATAACACTGTTCCAAAATATAAAGGGTTCAAACTTGAAGAAACTCCTGATAAATACTTTGTTTCAGGCGAAGTTGCTTATTTTGCTGCTGATCAAGTTGCTATCCCTTTTGTTGGTATTGCTACAGCTCGTACAATTGATGTAGAAGCATTTGATGGTAAGGCTTTGCAAGCTCACGCAAAAGGTGGCCAATTCATGCTTGATGACAACAAGAAAGCTGTCTTGAAAGCAACTGCTCCAGCTCCTACTGCACCTCAATTAGCAACTGGAGTTACACTGGATCAAACCACACTTAGTTTAAAAGTTGGAGAAACTGCAACACTAGCAGCTACAGTTGAACCAGCTAATACTACAGATAAAACTGTAAGTTTTGCTTCTGCAGATCAAACAATTGCTACTGTAACACCGGTACAAGGTAAAGTAACTGCCGTAAAAGCAGGTACGACTGATATTACAGTAACAACCGCTAATGGTAAGACAGCTACTTGCACTGTAACTGTAACCGCAGCATAGAAAAAAGGATGGGGGTAAATTATGATTATAACGCTAGATGAAGCACAAAAAATCAACCCTGTCCTGACTCAAGAAACACTTGATGGATTAGAACAGTCTATTCGTGCTCTAACTCATAATAAGTTTCAAAATTTGAACATCAGATTTTATCAGTTCAAAGTAACCAATGAAAATACTTTAGAGTTCAATGACACGCTTTCTTTTCTTCGTGTTGGTGAAACAATTGAAATCAGTAATACCTGGAGTCAGACGGGTTCAGGATTAAATCAGGACATGGGCGTGAATGATGGCTTGTATGTGATTGAAGAAATCACTGACAAGACAATCAAGCTTAAAGATGCGGAGTTGTTTAATGGCAACTTCCAAAGTGCTTTTATCACTAAGATATCCTACCCTCCTGACATTGTCGAGGGAGTCAAAAGATTAATCCAGTATGATGTATCTATGGGCGATAAACTTGGCATTAAGTCTGAGAGTATTGCTCGGATGAACATCACTTACTATGATATGAATTCGAGTGAATCAATCAATGGTTATCCAGCCAGTTTATTTGGCTTTCTGAAAAAATATAAGAAAATGAGGTGGTAAGATGTATGCACCTCATTCTTTTATTATTCAAAAGTTTGAATCTGACGATGACGGAATCGGTGGAGTTGTAAAAACTTGGAAGGATTTCACTACTGTAAAAGGTTATTTAGATTTAGTAAATGGAACAAACCAAGCCACGTTACAAAATGCTATCGTTGAGGAATCTACTCATATTTTAATTATTCCAAAGTATGTTTCTGGAATCACTGCTAAAATGCGAGTTATTGATGAAGAAGGAAAAGTTTATTCAATTACTTATCCTGATAATCCTATGGGACTCAATCATCATAATGAAATTTATCTTGTTTTTGGAGGCAAAAATGGCAATTCAATATGAGAATAATTTTCCAGCTGTTGAAAAGCTAATTGATAGCAATGTGGAGCGTGCTCTTATTGCTTCAAGTGAACTGGTTCGTTCACAAGCAAAGACAAATGTCACTGCAGCAGGAAGAGTTGACACAGGTAAGTTGCGAGATGATATCAATTACAAGTTGGTAAAAGATAGCGGCTATTCTGGCGGAATGGCTTCACAGATTGGCTCACCAGATGAACACGCAATTTATAATGAATTCGGTACTGGAGAATTTGCTGAAAATGGTGCTGGTCGAAAAGGGGGCTGGTTTTATCGAGCTGCAGACGGAACACCACACTTTACTAAAGGTTTAAAACCTATCAAATTCATGAGAAACGCTTTTCGTGACACTAAGCAAGAAGTTCAGAATATCTATCAACAGGAACTAGGAAAGGGGATAAAATGATTGAGTTATTGCAAACATTAAAATTGATGTTTGACCAAGTTACTAAAGAGAGTTATTTGGAAATCAATAACTCTGAAAAAATTAATTACCCTTATCTAACATACTCACTTGATATTGATAACATCAACAGAAATACTGATGGCTTTTATTTAGACATTGATATTTTTGATGAAAATTCTAGTTTTATCAATATTTTTAATTTAGAAAGTCTCTTACGTGAAAACTTTGATTTCAATCAAAAATTCACGGATGGGCTTTTTTTACGTTTTTATTTTCAACGTTCGTTTTCAGTGGAAACACAGAGTGATACGTTGAAACGCAGAAATTTGCAAATTTATTGCAAAGTAGATTGGAGAAATAAATGACATTACCAAACTCAGGTTATACAAAAACTTCATCAGAAAATTTCATGATTAATGCAGGAACAATTGTAGTAAACGTGGAATGGGACGAAACTTCAAAATCATTTACAGGAACACCGCTTGGCGCAACAAGTGATGGAACCAAAGTAAATATCGAACAAAAATACCGCAAAATCGCAGTTGATGGAACTGGCCATTTGGATGTCCAAGGCCTCTGGGTACTTGATGAAGCACACGCAACTGTTGGTGCCAAATTGAAAGAACTCACGGCTGAAAATATGGCCCTAGGACTTAATGGTACTAAAAACGAGTCAGCAGAATATGATGGCTATACTGAAATTAAATCAAAACGTTACCTTGAAGAAGGTGATTACATCAAAAATATGGCAATTGTTGGTAAATTGACCGGTAGTGAAAAACCTATCATTATTCTTTTAGACAATGTTTTGACTACATCCGCTTTTGCTCTTGAAACAAAAGACGGTGATGAAGCTGCTATTGACTATGAAGGAACAGCTAATGCCTCATTTGAACAATTGCAAAATGATGAGTTCCCTTGGACTATCCTTTATCCAACTGGCAGTCAACCTGTCGAAGTCACATCAGTAACACTGAATAAAACAACTTTATCACTTGCGGTTGGAGCTAACGAAACATTGACAGCAACGGTATTACCAGCCAATGCGACTGATAAATCAGGAACATACAGCTCTGATGATTCAACGATTGCCACTGTGACTGCTCAAGGTAAAGTAGTCGGAGTTAAAGCTGGTACAACAAATGTCAAATTTACCACTTCAAACGGTAAAACTGCAACTTGTGCTGTGACGGTTGCCTAAAAATAGAATAGGGGAAAATACTTATGACTGAACAATTGAAATTACGTGAATTGCAAGGGGATGACCTATTTACGCTTCTTGGAATTTTTGCAAAGCTAGAAATTCAAGATGACATTGTTGAAATTTTCAATGGGGTAGATACTTCTGACCTTTCAGTAATTGAGGCACGAGGTAGAAACCTCATGTCAAGTCTAATTTCAAAACTATTGAAAAATATCACAACTGTAAAAGTAGAACTCAACAACTTCTTAGGTGAATTGGCTGGGACTACTGGCGAAGAAATCGGTCAATTGAATCTTGGCACTTATGGCAAATTGGTGAAAGATTTTATTGGAAAACCTGAGTTGAAAGATTTTTTCCAATCATTGTCATCATAAAACAAATTGATGACGGTGAACATCAGTTAAAAGATTTCCTTTTTAGAAGATATAGTAATCCATTGGCTGTATTGGCGACTTATTCGCTGGGACGGGCAGTGGATTTTATTTTATATCTTTATGAACAGGAAAACGAAGAAACTTTATGGGAGATGTGGCTCTCTAAGGATATCGACGAAGACTTTTCAGAATTTAAAAAGAAAAATATGAAAACTTTGAGAATCAAAGAAAAAGATGTCATTACCCCTGATAAAGAGCAAGAAAATTTAAACTTTGCAGCTCAATATTTCAATTTTAGTAAGGAGGTAAAAATGAATGGAAGTATTTAGTTTATTTGGTACGCTTGGTTTAAGAGGCGCTAGTGATGTAAAAGCTCAACTTCAAGAAACGAGCAAACAAGCCGATAATACGGCCAAAACATTTGATAACTCTACTGAGAAAACTGGGAAAAGTTCTCAAAGTCTTTTAGCTAAGATTGGAGCTGGATTCACACAAGCTGGAAATGTTGCAGGTCAATTTGTAGCTGGTTCAATCAGAGCAATTGGGAACTTCGGCCAGTCCCTTGAAAACCAAGGTCAGAAAATGATTAACTTCGGTGGTGGGGCAAAAACTGCCCTTGCTACTGTTGGTTTATCAGTCGGAACGCTTGCAATGTCTATCACAGCAGGGATGAAAAGATTAGACGCTTTGAATGGCGCCAACCTCGTCTTCCAATCAATGGGAGCTGCTGCAGATACTTCATTTGGTGGAATCAGTAAAGCAGCAAAAGATATGACCAAAGGGACGGTCATGGCTGTTGGTGACTTTAATTCTAAAGTTCAACAATATATAGCCAAAGGAGTCCCACAAGCTGCTGCAATTGCAACGACGGCATTAAATGCTTTTGTTAAAGGGACATCAGTTGGGATGACTGATGCAGCAACAGCGACTGCTCGTTTTAACTCTGTTGGTATGGATTTGAATAAATCTACAACAGAATTTAAAAACATGACCAAGGTTTTGGCCGGGACAGGTAATGCTACAGCAGAAGGAATTGACCGGGCTTCATTGGCAATTTCTCAGATGGCTGGTAAAGGGAAGTTGGACATGGGTAACATGTTACAACTTATGAACACCATGCCTAATGCCTTAGCTTTTGTCTCACAATCTACCGGAATATCTATGAAAGATATTCAACAAGCCATTTCTGATGGTAAAGTAAGCTATGAAGACTTTTCTAAGGCTTTGCAAGACCAATCAGTAAAAGTTGATGAACAATTTGCCAAACAGGGTGGGGTTATGGCCCAAACTGGTAAGACCTTTGAAGGTTCTATCTCAAACATAAAAGCAGCTGTTGCACGTTTTGGGGCTTCAATCTTAGAAGGAATTGGTCAAAGTAAAATAACTGATGCAATGGCAAACATTGGTTCAAAAATTGATGAAACTGCCACTAAAATTACTCCTATCATTCCGAAAGTTGTTGATTTTGGAACAAAATTATTTAATCTAGCTCAAAAATTCGCACCAGTTATAGGTGCTTTTTTAGCCTTTAAATTAGGTGCGCTTGGAGTTGGAACGGTAATGAAACAGGTTGGTAGTATTTTTACAACCTTTGCTAAAAATCCTATTTTGTCTATGCTCATGCTTCTAGCTATGTGGATTGCCCAAAATTATGCTAAAAGTGATGAATTTAGAAAAAAAGTTGATGATTTATTAACTAGTCTCCAGCCCTTAGTAAAAGTGGTGCAAGATGTAGGGAGCAAATTTAAATCATTTATTGATTGGATGAATAAAGGGAGTGCAGGGGCTCAAGTGGTTAAAGCTGCTATTGTAGGAATAGTAACTGCAATAGCTACATTTACAATATTGAACACTGTTGCAGGGTGGATAGCAAAAGTTAAAACTGCATTTGCCTTACTTAATGCGACTTTCGCAGCAAGTGGCATAGGTCTGATTATTATTGCAATTTCTGCTTTAGTAGCTGGTTTAATATACTTTTTCACTCAAACAACGACTGGGAAACAGTTATGGCAAGATTTCATCAATTGGTTGAAAAATGCTTGGCAAGGAATTAGTTCATTCTTCTCGGGCTTATGGAACGGTATTGTAAATACTTTTAATGGAGTTGTAGAAGGAATAAAACAATCCTGGGAAAATATCACATCATTTTTCAGCCAACTCTGGACTAACATTGTGAACACTTTTAATTCCGCTTTTAATTCAATTGCTGCATTTGTAGTTCCAATCTTTAATAATATTGTTTCAGGAGTTCAAATAGCAATGAATCTAATTTGGTCAGTTATACAAATTGTGTGGCAGGCTATTAAAGTCATTGTCGAGCTTGTAGTAGGTGGAATAGTTGCTTATATAAAATGGGCTGGTGAAGTATGGCTCTCTATCATAACAACCGCTATGAATCTTATAAGCAGTGTTATCATGACTGTTTGGAATGCAATTCAACCTTTTGTAATGACTGCGGTAAATGCTATTAAAGATGTTATTACAACAGTATGGAACACGATTGTTTCTGTAATCACTACAGTAATGACTACTATTGGTAATGTGATTTCAACAGCATGGGCTGGAATACAAGTTGTCTTTAGCACGGTACTGGGATGGATAAGTTCATACATCAGTATTGTAGTAAGTACTTGGCAAACCATTATTTCTACAGTGATGAATGCTATTCTTGCTGTGATTGTTCCGATTTGGAATACAATCAGTTCAGTTGTCAGTACAGTAGTTGGTACTATCAGAAATGTTATCTCTACAGCTTTTGAAGCTGTCAGAAGTACAACTGTTAATGTATTTAACGCGGTTAAAAGTACTATATCGAGTGTTTGGAATGGTATTACCAGCACAATAAATAATGCAGTGAATGCTATAAAATCTGGAGTATCATCTGGGTTTAATGCTGTGAAAAGTGTTGCGTTAAGCATATTTAATGCTGTGAGTAGCAGTATTTCAAGTATTTGGAACGGAATTAAAAATGCTATTTCTAACACTGTTAATAGTATCAAGAGCACGGTGTCAAGCGTCTTTAATGCTATAAAAAGTGCTATGGAATCTCCTATCAGAGGAGCGCAAAGCGTCATTAGCGGGATAATTAATACAATTAAAGGATTGTTTAACTTTAAAATTAGTTTTCCTAAAATTGAAATTCCAAAAATTCCAATGCCTCACTTCAAAATTAGTGGTGATTTTAATCCATTAAAAGGTAAAATACCATCAGTTGGAGTTGACTGGTACGCAAAAGGTGGGATTATGACTGGTGCTACTGTCTTCGGTATGAATGGTAATAATCTTCAAGTGGGCGGTGAAGCTGGACGTGAAGCCGTCATTCCTTTGAATAAAGAAACCCTTGGTCAGATTGGTGACGGAATCAAAAAATCAACCTCAGGTATGAATGATGATGCTTTTACTTTCAACCAATACAACTACAGTCCAGAAAATATTGATGCACGTACAGCATCTAAATATGCCAAGAGAGATGGTAAAGATATGCTGCGTACACTTAGAATTAGGGGTAATTAATCATGCAAATTGTATATAAAAATACTAATGGGGAGCAAGTTGTCCTTGGACAGCAACCTCCTTTTTTAGTTACTTCAAAAAAAGGGTTTGCTCAGGTTGATAATGTCATTACCAAACAAACACAATATGGGTTGGATGGCTCTATCCTAATTAATCAGCAACTTGATGACAAGGAACTTGAAATTGAAGGTGAATTTATTGCGAGCGATTCTAGTGATTTAGAAAATAAAAAAACACTACTTCCTAGTATTTTTAATCCTAAATTGGCTGGAACGCTTACTTATTTTCCGGATAATGGAGGGGTTTATTACCTGGATGTGTTAGTCGAAAAGTTTTCATTGAATGCTTCATCCAAAAATTTAAGTCAAGTTTATAGTATTAACTTTTTATCTCTTGATTCCTATTGGGTAGATAAAAATCAAGCTGATAAACTTATTTCTTTATCTACGTTAAAGAAAAATTTAACCTTTCCATTAAGAATAACCAGTGGCTTTACCTTTGCTGTAAGGTCATCCAATAATATTCAGAATATCGTGAATGATGGTGATGTTTCTGTGGGTATGGTTGTTATTTTAGAATTTACTGGAGAAGTAACCAATCCAAAAGTTTTAAATGTAACAACTGGTGAATACTTCAGATTGGAAAACACCTATACACTAGGGGAAACAATCAAAATTGTCACGCTCCGTGGTGAAAAAGAAGTTTTATTAACTTTGAGCGATGGCACAGAAGAAAACAATCTTGAATTTTGGGATGAAGATAGTATTTTTCTGCAGTTGGCCAAAGGCGATAATTTCTTCCAACTACAAGCTGACTCAGGTTCTGAAAATATGATTGGTACGGTCAGAATTAGTCCGAAAGTTTTAGGGGTATAATATGCAAAGAATTTTACTTACATATCAATGGCTAGGTGATTTTAATTACTCTAAAGCTAAAATTTTTGATGGATTTGAGTCATTGATGATTTATGAAAACTATGGGAAATGTAACACTTTTGAACTTGATATTCCTTTTAGCTTTGAGAATAATTCAATCTTTAGGCCAGAAAATGTTTTTAAATTTGAAGGTGTTTACTACTATGTTGATGATGTTTCTGGTACAAACGAAAAATTAAAAGTTTGTGGGAAGTCATTGGCTGGTAAGTATGATAGCCGAATCATTGATAGAATCTATACTGCTAGTAAAAGTCCAGCTCTTATCGCTTGGGATCACATCAATCAAGAAATGCTAAATCCTGGGAATTACTCAGACATTAACGGTTCTTATAATGGAGCAGATAGAAAAATAAATTATCTCACTTTGACAACCGCAGATGCTTTAGGATTACCGTCCATTGATTACCAAAATTCATACGGTGAAGTTCAAAAACAAGTTGAAACCTTGTGTGAAACATATAATTTTGGCTTTAAAGAAAAGGGGCAAAAAGGAACTGTTAGTAATCAGATAGAATTCTTCAAGGGCCGAGATGTTTCAAAATGGGTCGTTTTCTCTGATGATTCAGACGGCTACGAGAATTTGAATGATGTAGAATTTGAACATTCTACTTTTGACCAAAAAACAGTAGCTTATGCTTTTGGAGAAGGCGACGGAAGCGTCCGTAAAAAAATTGTAGTAAATCCAACATTAAAAGGTTTAGCAAGAAAAGAACTTTATGTGGATGCTCGTGATTTGCAAAGTAACAATGGGACAACTACGATTCCATCAGCGACTTACAACAATATGTTGAAAGATAGAGCTAACCAAGCTTTAGCTGATAAGAAAGAAGTGATCACCTTAAATGGTGATTTTGTTTTGACATCTAAATTAGTAAAGTTCGGGCGTGATTTTTTTGTAGGTGATACTGTAAGACTAACAAGTAAGCGTTATGGAGCAAGTAAAACTGCTGTGATATCACAGGCAAAAAAAACATATAACGATAAAGGAGAATATTTAGAATTGATTTATGATAAAGAAACTCCAACAATATTTGATATTTTAGGGAGGAATAAATGACATCAAACGAAAGATCATTTCCTTGGGATGACCATAACGGTGACCGTGAATATAGTTCAGATGAATTTGCGGAGTTTTTCTCAACGTTATTCAAGCCAGGAATAGTAGCGACTGCTAATTTTGGAAGTGGCTTACAAATTACAGAATCAGTAAGCTTAGGAATGCGTGTGAAATTTGGAGCAGGGGAAGCTTTTAGCAGTTTTGGACGCAATTATGTTCATGATAAGGATGAAGAAGTAACTGTTCCAATCGCAAGCACTTTGCAAGACAGAACGGATAGTGTAGCCATTCAATTCAATAAGTCTCAACGAGAGGCTTTTTTTGTTTATAAAGAATCAGATGTTACAGTAACTAGAACGGACAGCATTTTTGAATTACAAATTGCAAAGATACTTGTTCCAAAAAATAGTACACAGATTACAAATGCTAACATCACAGATATGCGAGCTAATGAAAGTGTTTGTGGATATTTTAGTCCGCATGGCAAACTAAATGCTGGAGATATTACAGCTCAATTTATAGCATGGTTTGAAGATTTTAAAGGTAAATTAGGCACTGATCCAGCGACTAATTTACAACTTCAAATTAATGATTTAGATTCAAGGGCGGTTCATAACACTGGTGCTGAAGATATTGCTGGAAAGAAAAATTTTGTGGATGATGCAAGCTTTAAAAATATAACTGTTTCCGGAGGAATAAATCAACCTTATATTTCCACTTCATTTGCAATTGGCTACGGTCTATCAGTGACTGCTAAGCGTGTTGGAAATTTTGTAACAATTACATTTAAAGGTTCTAATACAACAACTCTTGGAAGTGGAGCCCGCCCAAATGAAAGAATTCCATTAGGTTATCGTCCTGCTGAAACAGAGCCTGTTGATTGCCTTGTTCGAGGACGTCACTTAGATACTTATTATTACTTTAATCCTGATAGCACGATTGCTTATATGGGTGAAGATGTTCCTGTCAATAGTTATTTCCGAGGGGTGAGAGGATATTTTACTAATGACCCATGGCCGGTTACAGCATAGAAAGTAGGGGGTATGAAAGAGTTTTTAGATATCTACCATGATTTCTATGCGTTGGATTTCGTGCATCATTGGATATTTGCATTACTAATATTTGTAGTATTGGTAGATATTATCCTTGGATTACTTAAAGGATGGGCTACAAATACATTTAAATCAAGTATTGCACGCAAGGGGATTGTTTCACATGGTACATTAATCTTTATTGTTGTGGCAGTTTATCCATGGATTTCGGAGTTAGGTTTTAGTCTTTTGGCTGATACTGTAATGTTGTTTTTTAGCGTTTCTTATATTGCTTCTGTGGTGGGAAACCTTGAAACGCTAGGGGTACCAATTCCCACATATATTAAAAATAAACTGGCAGAAGAAATTAAATCAAAAGATGATTCTATTACAGAATTATTTGAAGAAATAGAAAAAGAGGAAAAATAAAATGGATCAAAATTTAATGACAATCTTTAGTGGTATCTTAACCTTAGCTGGTTCAATAGTGACTTACTTCATTTCACAGGCTGCTAAAAAACACAGCAATGTAAAAAACATTGATGCATTAGCTAAATTGGCTAATCAAGCGGTTAGCTGGGTACAAAAAAATTATACAGATAATCCCGAAAAGTTATCTGAAGCGATTAACTATGTAACAGAGGAAGCTAAAAAGCTTAAAATCAAGACTAATCCAGCTCAGATTGAAGCTCAAATTGAAGCTTCTTTGGCTCAGTTGAAAAAGAATTTTACTTCTGATCCAGCTAAAACAATTAAGGATGTTGCACAAGCTACATCTGAAGTTGCTCAATCAGTATCTAAAACAGTGGATGATATTTCTACTAATGCTGAAGAACTCGCTTCACTTGTAGAACCAATTATTAATGGAACAGAACGACTCACTGAAGAATAGGAGGCTATTATGAATGGATATGACATTTCCAGCTATCAAGCAGAATTGAATGCTGGAATTGTTCCTTCTGACTTTGTATTTATTAAAGCAACGGAGGGAACAAAATATATTAATCCAACTTGGCGAGAACAAGCTGGTCAAGTCACTCAAGCAAATAAGCTTCTAGGTTTCTATCATTTCGCTAGTACAGGCAATCCAATTGCGGAGGCAGACTTCTATATCAGCGTTGTTAAAGACTATATTGGTAAAGCAGTTCTAGCCTTAGATTTTGAAGCTGGGGCAATCAACGCATGGGGGAATGTTGGCGCTCGTCAATTTTTGAATCGAGTAAAAGAAAAAACGGGCATCAACCCAATGATTTATATGTCTGCAGAAGTCACTCGTCAGTTTAATTGGAGTATTACCTCAGGAAAAAATGCTTTATGGGTTGCACAGTATGCTTCTACAAGTCCTACAGGCTATCAATCAGAACCTTGGTCAGACGGCAAAGGATATGGCGCTTGGAGTTCAGCAGCGATTCATCAGTACAGTTCATCAGGAACTTTAATGAACTGGAACGGACAGCTTGATTTAAACTTGGCTTATATCAACGCTAATCAATGGAAACAACTAGCTGGTGGAAATTCTACAGAACAAAATAACAATAACGCAAATAATAATTCACAATTGGAGGATGATGACCTTATGAAATTTACATATCAAATTATTGATGCAAAAACAGGAAAAACGCAAGGAACTATTTATTACTATGATGGAAATAAAGTAGTTGCTTTGTCTCATGAAGATCAACTTAAAATTATTCGTCAAATCTATAAAGAGACAACAGGAAAAGACTTGAAACAGTATAGTTGGAGAACAGATGCCCCTTGGTATGTTCGTTTCATGCAAGCAATCAATCAAAAAACAGTGGAAGTTGCTTGGAAATAAAATTAAACCCTCGCATGCATGCGGGGTCTTTTTTATTTTCTCTTGACATTATTGTTGACCTCAACAAATATGTTATAATTAATGTTCTTAAACATGGGTGTCAGCAATTTGCTGGCATTTTTTGTAGGGACAAAATAGGGACAAAATATGCCTATCCCTTGCTGTTTATAGGTGAAAAAGGGCAATCAATGCCTTTGTTGAGGCAATCACTTACTATATTTCTGAAGGGAAACCTGTTCATATCTCAAATTTTGGAACTTTTGAGGTTCGCAAACGTGCAGCCAGAGTCAGTCATGATGTTCATTCA
>JAAAKD020114304.1:0-10405 GCA_010014825.2 Danaus melanippus | reverse complement strand
AAGCCTCCATCCATTTGATAATTCTATTATCGCACATGTGGAGACTTTTTATTCATTTCAAGGTAGTTTTTAGAGGTGCCCTATAGATATTCCTTTTGCAGCTAGTATCTTTTTAACTCTATTCATATGACAACCCATCCCTATCGATCGCTAAATTTTCCTTCCAAAAATGCGCGTATAGTTTCTCTATCCCGATCAGTCATTTCTTTACCACCGAAACTTTTCATATTATCAAGAACTTCATCTAAATCCTTAGAAGCAGGTTTAGAGCTAACTGGATTAGGATTATCAGTAATTCCTAGTAGATAGTCAGAAGATACCCCAAAGTATTCTGCAACTTTTTGTAGAGTGTCAGATTTTGGACTACTTTTTTTCCATTGATAAATAGCATTCTCGCTCAAACCCAACTTCAAAGCTAACTCTTTTAATCCTATGTGTTGTTTTTTTGCTAATAATGAAACCCTTTCGTATATTGACATCAGTAAAGATCCTTTCTGCAAGAAGTGTTATAGTATAAAATTTTGAGTGAAAAGTGTTTACAAACACAAAATATTATACTATACTCTTCTCGTAAGCTAATTTAATAAGCTAACAAGCAACAAGAAAGACACACAACTAAAGATAAACAATTCGACGTCGCCAAACTAAGAATGTTGATTTAATAGGGATAATTCTGCGCTTATTTAACTATGTCTATATAGTATAAAACTTTGTGTTGGATGTCAACACAATTTAGCGAATTTAATTAGCTTACAAATTATATGAGAAAGGAGATTTAACAATATGTCACAAGATTTTATTTTAAAAGTCAGAATCCAGTTGGCTAAATACGACAAGACACAGAACTGGCTGGCGGATACGATTGGGATTTCAAGAGCGTACATGTCCGATATTATGAACGGCAAACGGAAGCCAGATAAACAAATTGAGCCAATCGAAAACGCCTTAGCCTCATTGAAGGAGGGGAATGTCTAATGGATTTGCATATACCCGATGAGTTGCTACAGAAACAAATCGCTTTTGCAATTGTGACAATAGCAACTGCCGAAATTGAAAAACGTATGAAGTTGATGACAAAAACCTTAGAGCTACCTCCTTATCCAAATAAAAGTGAAGTGAAAAGCATTTTAGGGATGGGTGACGAAATGCTGAAAGAATGGATTGCTGAGGGTCTTCCGGTTATCCCTTGGAGTAAAAAGGAAGATCGATTTGATCGCGACGATATCAAGGATCATATAAATAGTATGAAGATTTAGAGGTGTGAAAATGACCTACACACTACAACAAGAGCTGCTGATCGATACCCTAGCTAAAGAGAAAGTACACAGCCTGCATGAGCAGCTACACGATCGCAAAAGCTTACTGAGCGATTCTCAACGAGATTTGCTAGTTAGAGATCTCAAAAGATATCAGGAGTTACTTTATCAATGCCGTTTGAATCGGCAAATAGATTTGAGGTGATTTTTTGAAAAAGAAATGGTTAGCAACATTACACAGCAATCCGTTATACAAGGCTAGACAGTTACAGGCAATTGCTTATGCGAGTATGGTGCTTAATGTTTTTTTGATACTGATTTTAATTTTGATTATGGGGGTGAGATAGATGCGGAACTGGACAACAAAAGAGCTTGCCTATATTCGTAAAAAAAGTTTGTTAGCTGAAACGAATCAAGTATTAAATGCAAAAGATTTAGCTAGTAAATTACAGCGATCGACAAAATCAGTTGAGATGAAGATTTATGCAATGCAACGCGATGGTCAATTACCAAAGGTTGATTTGTCCAAATCGTTTGATCCCAACAACAGAAGGTTTTCGCCGGAAGATGATAAGCGGATTATCGCGATGTACAAGCAAGGTGAGTCCTATCAGACAATCGGTAAAAGTATCGAACGATCGGAAAGTTCTGTTGCAAATAGAATTGCCCGTTTAAAGCGACAAGGCAAAATAAAAAATATTCAAAAGAAATTATGGACAGCGGATGAAGAACAGCGGTTGATTGATCACGTCAAATTTGATGAACAGGGTTATGTCGCGAATTATGACGAGTTAATTGGCTTAGTTGGCCGGAGATACGATCAGTTGGTAACCAAAGTAGCTAAACTACGAAAATCAGGAAAGATCAAAACGATGGCTGATTTGACAACAACAAGTGTTAAATCAAAAAAACAAATGCAAAAATTTAATGATGCAAGATTTGCCCAATATGCGAAGAAGGAGGAAGTCTCCATGCAAACAGAACAATCAATGCAATCAAGAAGTGTGACTGCTGGATCGCTCAGTATCGAATCAAAAGAAGAACGTATGATTCATACAGTTGTAATCTTTGCAGGCGTAGAAACACATACGTATTTCTCATCAGATGGAACCAAAATTGCGGAAATACAAAAAGAGCCTACACCAGTTCCCGCTAGTGTAGACCAACAATAAATTAAAAAATTCATTCAAGGAGAGTATAACACAATGAAATTAAAACCTCAAAACACCTATCGTCATTTATTAAACTTCGTTGCAAATTCGCCATCACGTCCTATTCTCAATGGTTTCCACTATACACAAGATGGGGATATTGAAGCAACAAACGGGCATATCTTATTGCGCTTGATAAGTGCAATCGATTTAAGGGTAGATCCATTGCCAGATATGGTTTTACATCCCAAAGAGATGCGAGAAATACAAGGAACTTATCCTGAAGTGTCTCGGTTATTCCCTTCGAACATCGAGGCTACGTGGTTATTGGCACCTGAAGAGGCAGCGAAGATCGCTAAATTCTTAAAAGGATTTGAAAAGAACAGTTTGGTTAGTGTATCTGTTCAGGATAAAAGCTTTCATATTAGTAACACAGTGGTCAGTTCTGATTTCCAACTTGCGGATTACGTAACCGGAGATAGTGATAATGTCAGCCTGACGTTTAACTGTACCTATCTGAGTTATGTTATGGCATTCATTGCAGATTGTAGTATCGGCGTCACAGAGTTGCTTGTATCTGGTTCTCTAAAGCCAATGATCTTTAAGGTTGAAGGACTGTTTCAAGGTCTTATCGCGCCAGTTAGATCACACTAAAAAAAAATGGAGGAAACCATCATGGAGAAAAAATTAAGATTACCCAAGCTGACAGCTAGATCTCTACCTGTTAGACAAACGGCAGTGAAAGTATCGCCAGAAGCCTATATCACTTTGCACGAATTAAGTTACAAGACGGGGATGTCTCTTCAAGAAGTTGCGTCTCGTTTGATTCTTTTTGCATCAGAAAATGTTGAAATTACAGAATAAAAAAATTAGGAGGAACAAAATATGTCAGCAATTACAGTAACATTTAGCGCAGATTCAGTAGAGGAGTTACACGAAAAAATTCGTTCCTATGTAGGTAGTCCTATCCAAGTGAACGCACCAGAAATTGGAAAAGTTGCTTCAGGAGAATTGAAAAGTCAGGCAGAGGCTAAGCCAAAAAAAGCCGCAAAAAAATCATCAGAAAAAAAGCAAGCGGACTCTACGGACTTGACCTCAGACACCGAACCATCCACAACTGGGGAAGTTCAAGAGCCTACTGAAAAAGTGGGTCAAGAAGAACCTGAAAAATCGATCACAGCCGGACAACATCCTAGTGCGACAAAAGCAGATGTACAAGCAGCAATGAAAAATGCAATGGCCAAAAAGAAACGGGATGCCATTCTCACTGCTTTTGGGCGCTTCAATGCAGGCAAGTTGTCCGATCTGAAAGAAGAAGACTACTCCGCCTTTATTACTGACCTAGAAGCATTGGTAGGTGAATAAGGATGCCCGTAGGAAGTCATGCTCTTTTAGGAGCCAGCAGTGCGCATAGGTGGTTGATTTGTCCACCTATCGCACGATTAGAAGAACAATTCAAAGATCGAGGCAGTTCGTTTGCTGAGGAAGGGACTGCCGCCCATGAACTGGCAGAGTTAGCTTTGGCCAAACGATTCAAGTTGATGGCTACCCGTTCAGTAAATACCAAATTGAAAAAGTTTCGATCTGAAAACAGCTACTATGATCAATCCATGGAAGATTATGTTGAAACATACTGTGATTTGGTTGAAGAACGGGTCAACCATTATCAAGATGCTGTGATCGAACTTGAACAAAAAGTCGATTTTACAAAATGGGTACCTGAAGGATTCGGGACCTCTGATGTGGTCGTGTTGGCTGACAATACGATTGAAATCATTGACTTGAAGTACGGCAAAGGTGTTCCTGTTGACGCGTATCTTAATCCGCAGTTGATGCTGTATGCACTTGGGGCGGTAGACAAATATGACATCATTTATGAGTTTGAAACGGTGCGTATGACAATCGTTCAGCCTCGTTTAGACAATGTCTCCACTTTTGAGATCGACAAAGAGGAGTTACTTTACTGGGCTGACAACTATGTAGCGCCACGGGCAGCACAAGCCTGGGAAGGTACGGGAGAATGGACAATCACCGATGATGTAGTCAAATTTTCTAAGGTTCGAGCGCAACTGGGGTTACGGGCGGAAAGAAATTTTTCGCTAGTTGATAAATACGAATTAAAGGAATCACCTCTTCTGACAAACGAAGAGATTGCTGAAATTCTTGATCGGGCTCCTGAAATTAAAAAGTGGTTAGATCATGTTGAACAGTACGCACTGAATAAAGCATTAACAGAAGGTGAGGAGTTTCCGGGATGGAAAGTTGTCGCTGGGCGAAGTAATCGAAAAATCAGTGATGAAGAATCCTTGCTCTTCCTATTGGAAGCAGAAGGTTTTGAGGATGATGAAATTCTCAAACCTCGTGCATTACAGGCAATTGGGCAGTTAGAAAAAGTTGTTGGTAAAAAGAGATTTGCAGAACTGGCCAGTGATTTTATCGTGAAGCCAGAAGGCAAGCCCGTGCTTGTTAATGAAAAGGACAAGCGGCCAGCGCTTAATAGCATGGAAGATGCGCTAAATGATTTTGAAGGAGTGGGCTGACAATGCCGAAAAAACAGGAAAAGGCCATTGTTTTTCAAGGGGAAGGGTATCAGATCATTCGGTCTGATCCCAGAAACTTAGAATTGCACGTATTGCGAAGTAACAGTGAAGGAAAAATGGTGTATCAATTTGTCGGGTATTATCCCACTATCGAACATTGTTTGAGTAGTGTTGTACGAAATGCTTATCTGCTGGATGAATCAACGACCCATGATGTGAAGAGTTATTTGAAGTCGATGGAATCTGCACGGGAATCTATTCTGCGCAGTATCCATGATCACCTGGAAAAGAATGAACCGGAAGTAAACGACATCGAAGACGATTTGTTTAACTAAAAAAAAACGAAAAGAGGAAATTATAATGGCAAAAGTGAATGGAACGAAAGTAATTACAAATAAAGTACGGTTGAGCTTTGTACACGTGTTGGAACCTCATGCATTTGAAGGACAAGAGGCAAAATATTCTACGATGTTAATTATCTCGAAAGATGACAAGGAAACGTTAAAGGCAATGAACAGTGCAATTAAAGCAGCTTATGAAGCAGGGAAATCAGACAAGTTGAAAGGTGTTAAATTTGATCGTTTGAAAACGTCTCTGCGTGATGGCGATGAAGAAATGGATACAGAAGAGCGTCCAGAATTTGAAAATGCAATGTTTATCAACGTTTCTTCTAAAACAAAACCCCAAGTGATCAAAAAAGAAAATGGCATGAATATTGGTACGACAGATCCTGATGATATTTACTCTGGCGTTTATGCGATTGTGTCAATGAACTTCTATGCGTATAACACAGCAGGAAACAAAGGGGTCACGGCTGGATTAAACAATATCTTTACAACGTGTAAAGGTGATTTCCTTGGTGGACGTGCCAGCGCTGAAGCTGATTTTGCTGATGTTGACTGGGATGACGAAGAAGACGATGATGATATGTTTGCATAAAAAGTGAATAGGGGGCTGCAAAGCCCCTTTTTCTTTTAAAGGTAGGTGTACAAAATCAAAACCTTAAATATTGATATTGAGACGTATTCAGATGAAGATCTGACAAAAGTGGGTGTCTACAAATATGCAGACAGTCCAAACTTTGAAATATTGCTTTTTGCCTATTCTATCGATGGCGGAACCGTTGAATGTGAAGACATGACAATCGGTGAAATTCCGGAAGATGTACTGCATGCATTAACGGATAAAAGTGTTCTCAAGATTGCTTTTAATGCGCAATTTGAACGAGTTTGCTTATCTAAACATTTGGGAATTCCCTACTATTTAGATCCAGAACAATGGCATTGTACGATGGTTCATGCAAATGAATTAGGTTTACCAGCTTCGTTAGGGCAATGTGCAAAATACTTAAATATTGAACAACAAAAAGATACTCGTGGGACTCAATTGATTAACTATTTTTCGAAACCTTGCAAACCGACTAAGGCAAATGGGATGCGGAAAAGGAATCTTCCAAATCATGATCCAGAAAAATGGCAGACGTTTACCGAGTATTGTATCCAAGACGTAGTGGTCGAAATGGCGATAGCGGACAAATTAAATCGTTTCCCATTAAAAGAGAGTGAATGGGCACTTTATTCACTGGACCAACGGATTAATGATCGTGGGGCTGAAATCGATCACGAACTTGCCAGTGCAGCGATTGAAATCATGGAAGAATTAACAACTAAAAATATGGAAGAGCTAAAGCAAGTGACTGGTTTAGAAAATCCCAACAGCTTGAAACAATTAAAAGAGTGGTTAAAAGAGCAAGGATCCCCATTTGAGACACTTGGTAAAGAGTTAGTCACTGCGGCAGTCAATAGTGGTAACTTGCCAGAAAACGTTGAGAGGGCGTTAAAAATACGGTTGAATCTCTCAAATTCAAGCACGAAAAAATATCTCATGATGGATGGTGCCCGATGTCGCGATGGACGAATTCATGGCATTCTGCATTTTTATGGGGCTAACCGGACGGGACGTTGGGCAGGGAGATTGTTACAAGTTCAAAATTTGCCGAGAAACTACTTGGATGAAATCGGCTTTGCAAGAGAATTGATCAAAGCTAAAGATACAGAAGCAATCGAGTGGATGTATGACAGTGTGCCGGATACTTTGAAACAATTGATCCGGACAGGATTGGTCGCAAAAGAAGGGCATCGATTTATCATTAGTGACTTTTCAGCGATTGAAGCCCGTGTGATTGCTTGGTATGCAAATCAAGAGTGGGTACTGGATGTATTTCGAACGCACGGGAAAATCTATGAAGCGACTGCGGTACAGATGTTTCACCTTGGGGAGGTAGCAAGCTATGACTGGAAAAATAATGAAGGTAAAGCCATGCGGCAACGGGGAAAAGTTGCGCAATTAGCTTGTATTGCAGAGGGGCAACTTGTATTGACTGATATAGGGTTGGTGCCTATTGAGAAAGTGACCACGGCTATGAAAGTTTGGGATGGCACAGACTGGGTTGCCCACAGCGGGGTTATTTTTAAAGGGAAAAAGGAGGTTATTACCTATGAAGGTCTTACCGCGACAGTCGATCACATTGTATGGACCAAAATCGGTAGGGAATACATGCAACTACAACTTGGGGAAGTTGTCAGAAACGGATATCATCTCACAAAAACCGGAGCAGGTGGGAGAAACATACGGTTGGGTGACGATCGTCAGTCCTGTAAGAATTTGGAAAAAAGGGTGGAACGACCCTCGCGTAATGGTTCGGTGCAACGGATGTGGAAAAACTTCGTGGGTTCACTTTTACAACTTGAAACGAAAAAAATCTCTGGGTTGTCAAAGATGCACGCAACGGAGAGCTGTTCCAAAATGGTTAGAAAGAAGATTCACTGCAGCAAAGCAACGTTGTACAAATCGAAACTGCTCAGAGTATCCAAATTACGGAGGGCGTGGAATAAGATTTCTATTCGAGTCGCCGACAAAAGCCGCATTTTATATGATAAAAGAAAATGGTCTGCCGCCAAGTCGAGATTTAGAAATAGACAGGATAGACAACGATGGGCATTACGAAAAAGGAAATCTTCGATGGGCTACCAGGAGTACGCAGTTAAAAAATCAGCGAAGACATATGACTTAATAAATGCTGGGCCTAATCATCGTTTTACGGTTAGTGATGTACTTGTCCATAATTGTGGCTACCAAGGGGGACCAGGTGCTCTTAAAGCAATGGGCGCTTTAGAAATGGGCGTTCCAGAAGAAGAACTTCAAGAACTGATTAATGCTTGGCGAAAAGCCAACCCTAAAATTGTTCGCTTTTGGTATGACACACAAAAAGCAGTCATTGCCTGCCTACAAAGTGGGGGAATTAAAAAAGGACCTAAAGGGTTAAAGTTCTACAAAAAGAACGGATTTCTTTTTATTCAGCTGCCAAGTGGTCGCAAACTTGCTTATGCAAAAGCACATTTGGAAGAAGGAAACTATGGCCCAGCAATCTTTTATGAAGGACAGGGGGATAAAGTCGTTTTCACTAAACAACAAACTTATGGTGGAAAGCTAGTGGAAAACATTGTCCAAGCGACAGCCAGAGATATTTTAGCAGAAGCAATGATAAGACTGGAAAAAGAGGGATACCCTGTTGTTTTTCATGTACATGATGAGGCTGTTGCAGAAGTTCCAGATGGTATGCATTCCGTTGAAGAAATGAATCAAATCATGTCAGTTGTACCTGAGTGGGCAGAAGGATTACCGTTAGCGGCAGCCGGTTTTGAGACGAAATACTACATGAAAGATTAGGTGATCCCATGAAATGCAATCGATGTAAAGGCGAAAGGATTATTTGGGAAAAAGATACGTTTGGCCGGGCAGTAGCAATCAACTGTCCGGTCTGCAATAAAGATGGTGCTGCTGTTCGCAAAGAAACGAAGGAGTGGGGAAATGGACATTCTCGAAGTATTTTGGACAAACGTTGACTGGCACTTGAAAACTAAAAACTTATCTTTAAGAGAAACTCATGAAAATGCAAGAAAGAAAAGAGCTGGCATTCAATTACGGACTGTAGAGGATATAGCCAAATCTTTGGATATCGACGATTACTCGATACTTTTTGAAAAGGTTGAGAGTCAGTAATCGGAAGAGATAGTGGAATGAGGTGGAAAGATGTCATTATCAGCAGAAATCAAAGAATTAAAAATTACTTGTGAATACGTAGGTGATACACATGAACTAGATGTAACTGTGACGTCAGAAAATGTGTATATAAAGGTTTGGGATATCCATGCCATCAAGGAGCACGACATCGAAATGACTTTCGAGGAATGGGATACTTTTAAAAAAATAATAGATATGGCGATATCACGAGAAAGAAGTAAGGAAAGAAATTACCAAATTGGAGGGGAATGAAGATGGGTTTAGATATTACAGCATATAAGAGTTTAAAACGAGTTAACAATCCAGAAAGAGACGAAGACGGAGGTTTAGTAAATTGGGAAAGCTTGGTTGATATTGACCAAGAGTCATTAGATTATATAGAGCAACATTTCAAAGGTCGTACACAAGGTTTGAAGGCTGGCGTGTCTTCCTATGAATCTGAATATGGTTTTAGCGCAGGGGGGTACGGCAACTACAATCGTTTCAGAGATAAACTTGAACAGATTGCTTCAAATTCACAATTATTTGAATTAATTATGTTCTCCGATTGTGATGGTTTTATAGGATCTGCTGTTTCAAAAAAATTAGCAAAAGATTTTCAAGATCTGGAACAGGATGCTAAGGAAAAATTAGGTCAAAGTGATTTCGAAGTATATTTGGATTTCAAAAAAGCTTTTGAATTAGCCAGTGACAATGGATGCGTTTCATTCCATTAATGACAGAAATAATAAACTAGGAGGAGCATTATGCAAATAGAAAACTCAGCACTACCAGAGAGTGGATACATTGAAAAAGTTATCAACGTTGAAAAATTGGAGAATGGAAATTTTCAAGTGACGGCGCGTGCTTTTCCCACGCGAAAAAGAAAAGTAAAAATTATCACGATGGAATTTTCTCAGAATGGTTTTAACGCGCTAGTTGGTTCGTTGATGGCTATGTCGCAAGGAAGAGAATAATTCCACTATCCACCAAAATAACCAACTTTATAGAAGGAGCAAACTTTATGAAAATCGAAAATAAAGAAATGTTAATTAAATATGAATTAGCATTAAATACAGCCATTGATATTTTGGTAAATAACGAAATATGTGACGTTTTAGAAGATTTAGTTACAAAAATTGGAGAGTGTATTAATGAGTATTAAGAATGATAAGTATCAAATAATTTATGCAGATCCGCCATGGCAGTATAAATCA
The DNA here is from genome assembly GCA_010014825.2 of Danaus melanippus. NCBI lineage: Eukaryota > Metazoa > Arthropoda > Insecta > Lepidoptera > Nymphalidae > Danaus > Danaus melanippus. Next base: position 179 of record JAAAKD020114304.1, on the reverse strand, counting down.
AGAATGGCTTTGGGGAAAGGGGCAAAAAAAAGCTCCGCTGAGGATTATTATCCAGTAATGGAAATGCATGAAATTGCTAGTTTGAAAGTAAATGAAATTGCTGATCAGGATTGTGTTTTGTTTATGTGGGTAACCATGCCGAAGATTTTTGAAGCGAAACAAATTATTGAGAGTTGGGG
>JAAAKD020114295.1:0-10407 GCA_010014825.2 Danaus melanippus | reverse complement strand
CATGACCGAATGCATGATGGCGCGTAATCAGGGCATGATAAGCCCTGCCTGTGGCAAACTGCTCGGCCTGTCAGACAGGTCAGCCCAGCCTCCCGAGGATAATGGCGGGGTGCATCTGAAGCAGACGCCCTCTTACATGCCTCTGGGTAATCGTCTGGGGGATGCCAGCATCCTTGGCCTCTCTCTGGGCATGACGCAGGAGAAGGCCACACAGACGCTCAGGAACTGGTGTCAGCGTGACCCGAACATCGTGAACACGGCCATCTCCACCACCTATAAGGGGGCGCATGTCGAGACACAGTTCTTTCCGAGGCAGATGCAATGCTCGAAAGGCGATGACACCATGGAAATAACGCTCTCTGCCCCTGTGATGGGGTCTGTGGTCACGCAGATAGAGCGGAATGTCTCCTTCGCTCCCGATAGTGCTCCGACCTTTGCAACACTTCAGGAAGAAGTCGCCGGGAAATACGGTCTGCATCTGCCAGTTCCCGGACCCTATGGGGAAGCCAGTCGCCAGCTCTATGCCAATATGGCAGGTCAGGAGGTCGAGGGGGTAATCCACGCGGTCTCGCCCCGAAGCGAGGATGTCTCGACCTATGACGTGCCGGGAGAGACAGGGCTGTTGCAGGTGCGTCTCCAGAGCGTGTCAGGCAATCCGGCCAATATCGGCCATATCAGCTTCGACCTGCACGACATGCGGGCTGAGCGCATGGTGGCGAGCGAATTGCTCAAGCAACTCAATGCATCCGTCGATGCAAAACTCGGCAAGGCGTCATCGCTGAAGCCTGAGCTTTGATGTTGTCATCCGGGGGGAATTATCCCCTCGGCTAACTTGTCCTTTCACACAATGCCCATGATGCCAGACAGGGAAGGGCGGGGACTGGCTGATGTGGGACGGGTTGGAGAAGGCGTATGGGAGGCATTGCGTGTCCTGTCGCCTCCGCCTGTGCCTGATTGCATATGACTTGCTTCCACCGCCTCTCTGTTTACCCTCTGGCGCAATGTGCTGACGCGGGCCTTGGCAGAGAGAAGGTTGATGCGGGCCATCTGCATGACCTCGCCATCTTGTGTGTCTGCGAGATAGGCCAGAACCTCTTTCAGGGCCTGTTTCTCCTTCAGATAGTCTTTCACCTCCGGCAGGTGCATCCACTCGCGGTGTCTATGTTCGCGATTGCGAATAATCCAGTCCACCATCCATTTCATCGCATATAAAAAATTGCTGTCATCGCTCATATCGAGCTTGCCGATATCGTGCCTGTGATAGCCCAGAGCGTTCAACGCCTCATCGAAGACGGCTCTGGCCTTGCGGGCCTCTGCTTTGTGCCATGGCGTCCAGAGGGTCACACGGGCCTCTGCATCCAGCCAGTCCTGTCTCAATCCAGCCAGACGCTTCTCATGGCCAGCCCTGATATACGTTGTATCACGCGATTTCGGGTCGGGATGAGGTTCAGCAGGAAGATGGGACCAGCGGGACTGGAAGCTTTCTGCCAACTCGGTCAGCAGGTCAGCGAAACGCTTCTGGCCATGGAGATGGTCTCGGAGTTGCTGTTCTTTCTCTGCCTGAGCCTCGTTGAAATCGATGACTGCCTGCACCTCTGATTGTGTCATGCCTTTGGTGATGCTTGCGCGTGTCTTGTGGGATGACCCAGGTATGGCTCCAGTTCCAGCCACACTCCCAACGGTGGCGCCGGTTCTCAGGACAGGCCCTGATATTTTTCTCCTGCTCGCTGGTTCAGGGGCTGTGCTGAGGGAATCCCCGGAAGGTTTGCGTGGGTCTGGCGGAAGGGATTTCTGCTCTGAGGCTACGGGGTCAACGGGGGTTTCCCCCTTGCCAGTTGGGTCTCGTGATGTGTCACGAGGGCCAGGGCTGGCTATGCTTTCCGTACTCCTCTGACGTATCGCGCTCTGTTCAGGTGTTTCGTGACCGAGAACGAAGGCGCTGAACTCTGATTTGCGAACACCCAGCAGGCGAGACAATGAGCCCACGATGACGCCATGCTCGTCTTTGAGAAGCACCACATTCGGCTTTTTGTCTCCTGCCATCAGAGACCAGCCCTGCGAGGATATCGCCTTCTGTAAGGCTTGCCAGTCGGTGCTTCCGGCATAGAGGTCACGTAGGACATATTTGATGTCGAAGGGTCTGGCACCCTGTCTCTGACTGCGTCTGGATTGAGGGTCCGAGAGGACTGAGTTTGGAAGAGAGCCTGCGCAGAGCACCTGTAATCTCTCGCGATATTCTTCCGGGACTGCGTGATACACGGCCCAATTGTGGCGTCCTTTGGTCAGCTCCAGTCCGTGCTTCAGTTCGAACAGGCGGGCTACTTTTTCCTGTCTTTCGTAGCGGTGTGACACGTCCAGAACCTTGCCTGTCTCCGGGTTCGTGGTGCGAACGAGGATATGGCAGTGGCGGTTATCGGCCTCGCCATCATGGCGTGTCTTGGTATGGATGACCGCGAGGGCAACATCTGACGCCGTGAATCCGAACTCCTGCGCCAGCATGGTGATGCAGTCGGCAAACTGCTCGGTGGTCAGTTTCTCGCGGGATGAGAGCTGGAAGTGCTGGACAGCATTGACGCGATTGAAAGCCGTGGCATCCGCAATGCAGTCCTCTATGTCCTGACGTCTGCCCTTCCATACTTGGATGCGTTCATTATCGCCGGTCTTCTCGACAAGATGATGCCAAATGGCGCCGGAACCGGATGCGGTTTTGATGGGGTTGCTCTTGAGTATCATCTGACCCTCCCCAGCACGCGATTGATGCGGGCCTTGAGGTCATCGATGTCTTCGGGCAGGGAGGAGACCGGAAACTGTTCTCCCGTGTTTAGCTTGCGGGCAAGCTGATTCAAATTGTTGCCTATGGCTGACAGCTCCTGACGCAAAGCCAGAAGCTTTTCAGCAATCAGGCTTCCGCCTGCCATCTCGTTGAGCAGAACCCGGCGACACCAGTCTGAAACCCTGCGTGTGCCTGCCTTGCGTTTTATCCTTGCCTGTTCATCGGGTCTGACCCGGATGTGTAATGTCTCCGTCTTCATGATGTATCCTCGTTTCTGAGGACTATTGTAACACGAGGTCGTACATTACAGAGGTAATGGAGGACGCCATCTCCAAATGTCGCATCTATGAGCGAATTATTCAGATATACGAAAGGTGTCGGGAACACATACTCAATATTTCACTTCGGCGCGGATTCAAGGCTTTGTAGGCATTTTAACTTTATCTCGGAAGTGTTCTCTGATTCTACAGACTGAACCGCCTTGATGGCGTTACGGTAGAAATTAGCGACTTCTTGAGGGGATGGTTCTATTTGACGGCTCTCACAAATGTCGGCGATAGTCGGAAGATAGCTCCGGCTCCTAAGGAGCTGGAACACTTTCGCTGGATTTGTCGTGAGTGCAGAACTTAAGGCGCCTGTAATGCCCTCTGAGTATGACGCATCCGAATATTGATATAGATTCGAAATGGCCTCCAATGAAAGACTGTCGCCACGGGACGCCTTTGATACAAGCTGGTCGAATTGTTCTTTCGTCATTGGTCTAGCAGGGCCACCAGCTTTATCCGGCAGGGTGGTCTTCGGCTCATTGCTGTAAGCGTGGACCATCAACGTGTCCGTCGCCAGAAAAACCAGTATCGGAGCGAGATTCTTAAGGAAGAAATGTCTGCGCATTTTCTCTCTCCGTTTCGCGTCTGCTGGCTCTGAATGCTTCTAACAGATATTCTTTATGGGGGAGGCTGTCCAAGGGAGTTTACACACTCGCAAGGCAGACCGCGAACATGAACACCTTCTTGGTTCTTATATAAACAAGTTGGAACAGGACCAGAGTGAGAGACTGTGTTTTCCTGCTTCGGCGCCTTTGAAATCATGGAAACCCTGGGTGTGTCTGTCTCCCTGAAATCCTTCACTACCCTGAAATGAAGGGTATGCAGGAACATGGTTTGCAGTCTCTGGGTATCGGTTCCGGCATAATGGAAATCAGGATGGCGGGCTGACAGCCTGTTCAGTCTCTCATCAGCAAACCCACGCAGAAGCAGGAGAACAGCCCCTCCAGATGTCTTATGCTTCATCAGTTGTCTGGCTCTGCTCACACGCCATTCAGAGAGAGCGCTGGTGTCCTTGCCCTCGTACACACCCCGGTAACGGCGCTTGATGTCTTTCCTCAGTCCGATGAATGTCAGGCTGGTTTCAGGCTTGCCATGGTCCTTGGTCGTATAACGTGAGGCTCTGGCGACATCACGGATATCCTTGATGGCTTCATCGCGTCTGTTGAGTTCATTTGGGAACGCATCGAGTATCTGTTCCTCGACCCATGCCCTGTGTTCGGGTGAGACATAAAGCTGAATGTGATAATGCGGAGTTTCATCCTCATGGAGTTCCAGTGCTGTCATACCCAGCAGGAGAATATCCCTGTCCCGGGCTTTGCGTCTGACACGCTTCCAACGCCTGCTGATTTCAGTCTTCGCCTGTTCATTGGAGCAGTTGCGATATTCCCCCGGCAGGGTAAGGGTCAGGAATAATCCCTCATGATTCAGGAAATTGACGGCGAGGTCGTGGATGCCATCTGCAATGGCAAGATTTACTGCATAGCTCCTGCGGAGATGGAACTGGCGCAAATCATGCGCTGACAGGCTTCGTTCGGGGTGTTCTGCATCGGGGACTATGATGAAGCTTCTGGCGCTTGTGGTTCTGGCGTTATCGAATGCCTGCTGAACCTCGTCGTGTTCTGGATGTAGACCAATGACCCTGCGGAGATTGCGCCGTAACCTGTTGGCCTTGCGGGTGAAGACACGCCCGGTGATTCGTCTGAGTTCCTTCAGCTCGGCGTGAGATTGGGAGAGAAGGTCGAACCCTGAAACCAGTTCATCTGGCTGTGTTTCAACCCATGCGATGACCTCACGGGCGACCTGTTCGGCTTCTTCGTAACAGGCGAGAAAGACGCAGTTTTCTGCGGTTATTCGTGTGATTTGGTCTTTGTAGAACCCATGCAGGGGATACAGCCTGCGCCAGATATCTGGCCTGTCGGTTTTTATATAACTCTCTATCTTTTCATATTGCACATCATCCTACGCATTCCCCACGCAAAGCCCGGAGATGCGATAAATGATGTATACTGTCTGTCAGTGGTGCAAATCATAGCGTTACTCCTTCGTTCAGCCGGTCTGGGTTAATTTCTGGCTGTAGGAGGGAGTATAGCACCCGGACAGGCGTATTTGTGCGGATGCGGTATATTTCGTCAGGGAGACGAATAAACTATCTGTCTATTGTTGCAGGGCCTTGATGCGCCAGAACTCGGGATAGACGACAGCATCGGCGACCTTTTTCAGGTTCTCGACCTCAATTTCATCGAGATATTCCTTGATGCCTACCGAACGGCTTTGCCCTTCATGTCCAAGAAACTTGTCAATCCAGACGTCACGCAGACCACCCTCGCCATGTTCATGGATATTGCGGAGCTTGGTGGAGACGTAGTGACGAAAGGAGTGGAAAACCATCGTGGCAGGGATTCCCAGCCTCTTTTTGTGGGTCGAAAAGTTTCTGCCAAAAAGCCCCGACCGTCTCTTGTCTTTCCCTGAAAAACTCAGTTCGTGGAACAGATAGGCATGACCTGCCTGTTTCGAACGCATGGCGAAATCGAGAAAGCCCTCATCAATCAGGCGTTGGCAGACAGGAACAACGCGTGTGCCTGCTTCGGTCTTGGGGTTCCATTCGGTCCAGGGTTCTCCCTCTGTAGCTTCATGCTCCTGAATGACGATGCAGGGGATGCCCTTGAGGGTCATGATGTCCTGATTGCGTAGGCGACAGATTTCCTCCACCCGCATACCCGTATAGGCGCCGACACCCACGATGAAGCCAAACGTCTCCTTTGAAATGGATGTGGCAATCTCGAAAGGGGCTTGTGCCAGTCGGGCAAGATGTTCGCCACTCCAGCGGATGCGCCGGAGTTTTTTCTTCGTGTCGAATGACCAGCCTGTGAACAGGTTTCTGTCCACGAGGTCACGCAGGAGATAATAGCGCCGGATGGTAGACAGACGGGAAAAGTTGTTTTTGACGGCCTTGCCCGAGACTGTCCGGAGTTTGAGCTGGGTCGATTCCTCTGCCAGTTCGAGGGCGGTTCTTTTGTCGTTCTTCTTTCTGCCGTGGAATTCCGGGAGCTTCTCCATCACTTCCTTGAACCGTCCGGCATCGGCGCCGGTGTAGAGGCGTATCTCCTTGTCTCCGCAGACTTCGAGAAAGCGCCTGATGACATTGCGATAACCTCTGAAGTCGGCGTCCTTCCACTTTTGCGAAGAGGCGAGGATGAAGGCTTCGCTTGCTTCGGAGAACAGAGGGCTTTTGTCCGGCTCCTTCGGTTTGGTCCAGGTTTCGATATTGCTGAAGTGGCCGAGGATGGCAGACATCTTCTCCTGCACGTCGAATGCGGGAGAGTGTTTCACAATAGTCTGAAGCTCTTCCACGGACTCTTTCGCTGTATCGACGAAGGTCATGAACTGCTTATGGTCCCGCATACGATGGAGCAGGTGTTCGGCGTTCATGACGCGATACTGGGACCGTAGCGCCGACAACTCGCTCTCATAGGCAGAGATGAGACTGTCGAGCAGGGGCCGGAGCTGGTCATCGACGCTCTCTCTCAGAGAATCATTGATGTCCTGAAAGAGCTCCTGCGTCACGCGATGCACTCCTGAAAACAGCCTGTCCGTGGCCAGAGAGATTGCACAGGCCCGGCTTTTTGCGAGCGATTGGTCATTCGTGTCGAGCGTGACCCAGAGCTCGCGTCGTCTCATCAGCTCACGCAGATGTGTCGGAATGACACGTCTGAAAGCATATCCGGCGGGGCGTCGTACCAGCATTGCAAGGCCATGATGGGGCACCCGAATGTAGCAAAACACCGGGTTCAGGTTGCGGAAACCTGAAAAACACAATCATTTCAATGCATTATGTGGTGCGAACTATGGGACTCGAACCTCAATACTTCGGGTCGGTTGCATCAATATTTCCAATGATTTAAGGTATTTCGCCCTCTGCGCGCTTCTTCCTGTTTCTTTCTATTCCCATTCTTGGACAAACAATCCGGGAAGGCAAGAGCTGATTTCGAAGGTGCTCGTGGGTTGTAATTTGCCCGGCATGATTGGATGAAGCGTTGTCAGAGTTCTACAGGCGATGTTGGGGAGATTGAGCGATTGATAGCTCTTCTATCAATCATAAAATGTGCTTATATTGATCGATAGGTGGTAGGGTATCGATCATGCGTTGGAACGGGCCGGGATCGCTCACCTCTGGTTCGAAACCATTCACCCTTTTGAGGATGGGAATGGTCGTCTTGGTCGTGCTCTTGCTGAAAAAGCACTGGCGCAAAGTCTCGAAATCCCAGTGGTGATGGGACTGGCCACGACCATCAATACTCATAAAGAAGCGTATTACGATGAGCTGCACCGGGCGAGTACATCCAATCACATAGAGAGCTGGATGGCATGGTTTACATGCATCGTTCTCGAGGCACAATCCCGGACAATTGCCACGATCAGTTTCGTCGTGGAAAAGGCGCGGTTCCTGGATGGTCTGAGAGGACAGCTCAATCCTCGCCAGGAGAGAGCCGTACTCCGGATGCTGGCTAAAGGGATAGACGGATTTCGAGGTGGAGAACTATCGCGCAATCACCGGAGAACCTCCGCCACAGCCGCGCGTGATCTGGCGGAACTAGTCGTGCTCGGGGCATTCACCAAGACCGGAGAGAACCGCTACGCTCGCTATTCTCTCAATTTCAATAGCGGTGTTTGATCGTTGCAAGACCCGATGCATCGCATATGTCTGATCATTCGTTTCGTTGGTGCCGTTCTGAATCGGAACAACTCTGGTTATGTTGTTCCCCTGCCGCATGGCGCTTCGAAGGGGTGACCATTCCGATATCAACCTAGCCTATCTCGAGCTCACGTCCCCCGTTCTGAAGCCAGGCAACCAAGATATCTCGTGCGGTCGTCAGACTGACCTCAGTCCGAAGGGCGCATTCCCAAACCGTTGCGACCCGCCACCCTGTATCCAATAATGTCAAACGAACGGCTTCGTCTCGCGCCACATTTGCCTCGAACTTGGAAATCCAGAATTCAGGTCGTGTTGACGGAGTGGTAGCGTATCTACAGCCCCGATGACGATGCCAGAAGCAGCCATGTACGAAGACAGCTGTCTTGTATTTCGGCAGAATCAGGTCCGGTTTCCCACGAACTCCTTTGGCGTGAAGCCGATAGCGAAAGCCTAATGCGTGTAAGGACCGGCGCAAAGTCAGCTCTGGCCTTGTATCCTTCCCCCGGATTCCGGCCATCATCCGGGATCTTGTCTCTTTGCTGACGACGTCTATCATTTGGCTCCTGGCTTCAAGCTGAAAACCTATTATACAGCTGATCGCTTGAATTCGAGAGGTTCCTGTCTTGTCAGCCACTTTTGGCATCGTTGATCTGTTTGCCGGCCCCGGTGGCTTGGGTGAGGGGTTTGCATCATTCGAGGTCAACGGACACTCCCCTTTTCACATTGGGATTTCGGTCGAGAAGGAGGCGTCGGCACATCGGACCCTGCGGCTACGCGCCTTCCTGCGCGCCCATCTGTCCCGGCATGGTGCCCTGCCAGAAGCGTTCCTGAAGTTTCATGCCGGTCTGACGGACGAACCGGACTGGTCAGAGGTCGACGCTGCCTCATGGGTAGATGCGGGGGGCGAGGCGCAATGTCTGGAACTGGGCAGTGATGCGGCTGCAGTAGCCATCGATAGGGTCATCAACAGTTTGGTACGGGAATCCGACGACACGATCTTGATTGGGGGACCGCCCTGCCAAGCTTATTCACTTGCCGGGCGGGCTCGTTCGCGTGGCATGGCTGATTACGTCCCCGAGAAAGACCAACGCCATTACCTGTTTCGCGAATACATACGCGTGCTTGATCGACTGAGGCCGGCTGCCTTTATAGTGGAAATGTAAAGGAAATGAGAAGATGAACAGCAGTTTACTAGGGGCTGAACTCCGCCGAATATTGTTTCCGCGTAACCTTACTCATAAAACCCTCTTCTCCTAGGCCGGTCTATAGCTTACGCTCCTATCCAAAAAATGGGGTCTACCTCTACCTCGCGATGTTCGATCACCGCTCTATTATTTCGTCGATTGAACATGTATGAGCGGTGCCCCGTGTCGACCTGTGGACGATCAGGCAGTTTCCAAAATATGGACGGTGATGAATTGGCCTGGCCTGGCCTGGCCTGGCCTGGCCTAGCCTAGCCGGGAAGCCGAGCAGCGTCGCAAAAATTACCGAGAGGTCCTAAGGACCGATGATACTATCTGAGCGCATGCAAATAGCAGTGTTTATCGCCTCGAACCTGGTGTCTTCAACTTGATGACATAGGCGATGATGGCCGCGACCGGTTTGAAAAACTCTGGCGGTATTTCGGTATCAAGCGGCAATGTGTAGAGCCCGCGTGCGAGAGGGGGGTTGTTGACGATTGGCACAGGGGAGTCATCTGCTGCGCCACGAATGCGTGCCGCCAGTTCGTCGGTGCCTTTGGCTACGATTTTGGGTGCGGCCGTGGAATCGCTCTCATATGCTAGGGCTACCGCGTAATGAGTGGGGTTGGTGACAACAACGGTTGCCGTTTTCACCGATTGGAGCATGCGTTGTCGGGCGCGACGCATCCTCAATTGATGTCTTTTGGCCTTGATCTTGGGATCACCGTCTTCCTGCTTCGTCTCGTCCTTTATATCTTGGTGACTCATCCGTAGCTTCTGGAGGCGACTGTATCGCGTCCATAATTCATCGAGTAAAGCGATTAGAACCTGAACAGCGAGGATAACGAGGGTGGCGTAGACAAACCAGGAAACTAGCTCCTGTGTCAGCCGACGAATAGTCCATCTCTCCGCTTCAGGGGCGATATGCAGCGTTCCGCGTGCTACGTTGTATAGCACAACACCAAACACCAAAAATTTTGCCAGACTCTTGAGGAGTTCGACAAGATTTCGGGCACTGAACACACGTTTGACCCCGGCGGCAGGAGACAGCCGTTTGAGGTCGGGAGCAAGCGCCTGAGGCCTGAACAGGAACTGTGTCTGGAAGAGACCGCAACCTATGACAGCTGCCCTGCCTGCCCTGCTGCTGTCTATCCTCATCTTCATGGACCAACAGATCACAGCAGTCATCCTCAACCGCATGGAATACAGACTGCAGGCAAGGCCTGCTGGGTAAGGCCCAAGACCAAGGGACAGAAGCTCCAGGGGAGTCTACGCACCTCCTCGCCTGCCTCAGAGGTCAGAGGGCTGGGGCCTGGGCTGGCTTCATCCTCATTGCCGCAACCACTTCCTGCAGAAGGGAGCTGGCTTCCACCTGGACCTCTTCTGTGTGGCTGTGCTGATGCTACTCACATCAGCGCTTGGACTGCCTTGGTA
>JAAAKD020114276.1:0-10408 GCA_010014825.2 Danaus melanippus | reverse complement strand
TCAAATCTGCCTTTGTCAAAAGCACTAATTAGTAGGTGCTAACTATGTCTCTATATAATTTGTTCAAACATTAGAGCTCTTATACAAATTGATAAATCGAACAGTTGTCTCTATATAAATTCATTTATTTACATTTAAATTGCTTACTCGTTAGTGATGTAACAAAATATTTGTTTACCAACGATAAAAATACTTCAATAGCTTATTTTAATACTAAAACAAATGTATTCCCTATGTTGTGTTGCTGACAATCTTTAATTTACGCCATCCTTTATATCTACGATTTCGAGAAAGCTAACAGCTTAATCGTAGTTGGAAACGCTGGTTCTTATCGAGTTGATCTTAACTACTCACGAGCTCTCATTTTATGTCCCCGTCTTATCACGTAACAGTTTTTTTTTTGCATCTGATAGATTATTCTGTCGTTAAACTTGTCACTAGACTTATAAAGGCTGTATTTATATACCTTTTGAGGTATTTCTAAATGATAAAGCCAGAGTGACCGCTTTTTCAAAGATTCTGGTTTTACATCTCCTAACATCATATAAACTTTTGTGGAAAAAAGATTACATATATATTTACTATTTATACGTTAAGAGGTGCTAATTGATCTACCACTACAGTTCTAACACGTTTATTGAAGGAATTTGTGTCTTAGTTCTGACTACCCTTTGTAGTATTAAAACAACTGTTCGAGGGACATTCTTAGCCCATAATAAACCCCTAAATATGTCACATGACCTAGCTTCTTCAATGATTATTATTCAGCAGCTACTCTGACACCGCTATTTTTAAACTCATACAGCCTTCAAACTTACGGTGAAATTACAGATTTGCAGTATATTGACTTGCTATGTATGCTTAGACTTAAACAAATAAACTTTTAGAAAATTAGAAGCTCAAGTTTACGCAACAAACTAAATGTTAATTAATTTTAGTTGTATCGATGTGAATCTAATCTCTTTGAACTCTTAATATTTATATTTCAAGAAACTTCTACCTACCTCAATTTTAATTTGCCTTGGCAATCCACCTTCGAACAACCACACTGATTTAGACTTTAAATTCCAATTTGGTAAAAAGAAATTCTTAATATAGATGTAAACTCAAACCAAATATTGGTACCTTCCCATTAGACGCCCGCTTTGAATTTAGACGCCCGCTTTGAAATTTTTAAAGGGGGGACCCTTAGATGGCAAGAAACTCAACAAAAAAAATTGTGGAAGAAGAATTTTTCTATACAATGGACGAAATTCAAAGCTTTAAAATTACTAAAGAGTTTCTTAACAGTATATTTTCTACATTAGACAATCAATTGGTTTTTTTTAGCAAAATGTAGACTTATAAAAAATAGCATAAAGTGCGAAAAGTGTGATGAACACACTCCAATGTCACTAGTAAGGAGAAAATCTTCTCAATTATGGATATATATGGACCTGCACAAAGATTTTTAACGCTTCAAAGACAATCAGAATCGATTCTGTCTTCAATATATGCAGATTGAGCATGAGAAAAATCTTTCATATCATGTATAAGTATATCAAAAGAGTTTCATGTTCTGATATATCATATGAATTACAAGTGTGTAAAAACACTGCAACAATATATGTCGAGTTAGTGAGAGACACTATTTTCGAACTTCATATATCAACAAAAGCGAAGATAGGTGGTTTGGACGGTGATGGTGTACCTAAGATAGTCGAAGTTGATGAAAGTTTAATTTTTAAGGTCAAATATAATAGGGGTAGACGTATAAATAGCCAATGGTACATTGGAGGCATTGAAAGATGCGCATAAAAGGCGTTTGTTGTGCCCTTAGCTACTAGAGATACAGCTACATTCGTTAATGTTATTACGACAAATATTTTACCGAACACCATTATTATAACAGATCAGTGGCGCGCATACTTTAGCGCAATCAATCAAGTGAGTAATTATACTCATAGAACCGTAAATCATACATATAATTTTGTTAATCCTCTAGACTCTACAATTTATACTCAAATTATAGAAGGTTTTTGGTCATTATCAAAACAATTTTTACGTCAAAAAAGAGGCATACATTCTGACCAACATTTTGACTATCTCATTCAATTTATTTGGGAGCATAATTTTGAAAAAAAAATGTCCGATTTACTATTTTGTTGCTGCTCCTACAATTGAAAGAATAAATAGTTTATTTTACTTTCTTTTTATTTTACCCCTTTAAAAATTTCAAAGCGGGCGTCTAAATTCAAAGCGGGCGTCTAATGGGAAGGTACCCAAATATTCAATAAACACTATACGAGGTTATAAATATAGGTAAAATGACATATGCTCTTTACTCTATGCCTTATTTGACAATGTTTACACGTATATGATATTCTTTATTTAATTTCTATTGTATTTTGTAAGCGGTGAGTTTAATGAATGCTCATTATTGTGCTTTAAAAATTAAAATTACAAATTGGAAACGATAGAAAAGTACAATAAGACTATTACTTTACAAAAGACAATGTAGATATGTCAAAGGTCCTTCTTAATATACATCTTTCCTATAACAATAAATTACTATAAGCAAACAAGTCATATTTAGTACTTTTCTGTTATAAACCATTTTGTCTCCTTCCTATCTATTATCATGTAGAATAGGTTAATTTGTAGATCATTTGTGAAAACTAGATTCTCGTAAAGGTTTTTACTCAATCTGTGATCGATATAGACGATAATCGAAGTGTCTTTTGTATCTGGCACAAAGAATCTTGTTATAATGAAATGTCCATTTACTTTAGCTTATTAATTTCAAAACCACTAATCTAAATAGTATTTGTAATTCAAGGTTTGTTTATGTGTCAACATGATCTGATTATAAAGTTGATCATTGACATCATGATCCGATATGATAAAATAAAAGATATAAATTTGCACTTTTTTACTTAATAAAAAGACTAAAAATTTCCATATTTATGATCTTTACAAGCACGATCCAAATATCTCAATCTTGTTTTTTTTTTGATTTTATTTAAAATGATCACTTAAAAAGATAAAAATAACATTTATTGATCTAAGTCGCTATAGGTACGACCTTGTAAAAGGTACGTTTAGATATAATAAATATGCCTTGTATAATTTATTTGATGTGATGCTTGAAGATATCATTATTTGACTACTATATGTATATTTCTCTTATTGTGATATAAGTGCCTCATAGTAAATTTATATGGGTTTCAGATGTATCTATTTTTATCAAGTAATGTTGACTTCTTTATCTGGAAGTGTAACTAAATTGTGGCTTTCCTTCACCATAACAGGAACTATTATGGATATTAATTATTCTCTGGCATAAGTAGATCATGATAAATGAATGCTCAACTAATTGACTTGTTGGAAACTTTATCCCTTATTAATTATACAATGTGTAGTTCGTATGTTTACAAACCGAAACAATGAATCTAGTCTTGAATATAAAACGTTACCTGCCTTTAATTATACAATACAAGATTATTTTTTCTATAAACTGTAATAAAGCTATAATATAGAAACTCTAGCACTATTTTATATTCTTTTGAAGGTATTAACAGTAGTATACAATTCTAATGTACAAAAAGTACATGATGAAATATAGATACACAGAAATATTATGCATGTGATTATTCAGAAATAAAAGTTTGTACACTGTAACCATATAATACTGAGAGTGCGTATATATAAGAAGATCAGCTCTCCAACGATTACTCTCGCTTTCTGATGTTCCTTTTGTAGTACAAATTACGATTTGACCATATTATAAACAAAGCTCTTATGAGCACGAAAGTATTAAAATCTACGTTGTACGACAGAGTTTTTAATCTATCTGCGACTTACTATGTTTCTCAGTACGGGTTTTAAGGCTTTTGGTAAAAAACAGCCATTGTCTTTTCAAATGCTATATAATACGTTTTTCTTATTTCACCGCGTTTTGGACATGTATAATACATTTTTATTTGTTAATATTATATCCCGTTTCGAGTATTTTTTATATCGACACGAGTGCATCCATTGTGGGTGAACCATCGCGGGAAAAAATTAAATCACTAGTAACAAGCAATATAAACTGATTATGTCTTTAGCTTGAAATTTGGATCTCTTTTTTACGTGTATTTGAAGTCTGTTTACATGGTCAAGTCGATTGTTACGCATTTGTTTGGGTTCTTCAAAATAGAAAACTCAAACGATTTTCATGGTTAAAATCAAAGATTACAGAAAAAAGAAGACTTAAAATGTAGATTTCGTGAATTAAAACACCTAAATATGTATTTATATGGCGTCTTATCAAAATTGAATTTTCGTCATTTTTTTACGTAGGGTGAAAAAGAGAGTCTCCATCTCTAAATTCTAGATGCTGCTAAAAGCTAAGATCTAAGGTAAAAGGAAGATAGATAATATGATAATATGCGTATTGTAATATATTTTCCACTTTTATTAGCCTCTTACAAGTTTTTGTAATTTTGTCTATAAAGTTTACTGTAGGGTGAAATGAGAGTCCTTTAAGAGAAAAATAACAGGAGCTTAAAATGCCTTAACTCATCTTTTTAATGGGTTGATTTTTTTAAAATCTGGTCGACGAAGTTTACTGTAGGGTGAAATGAGAGTCCTTTGAGTAAAAAATAAAAGGGTCCTAAAATGTCGTAAATCGTCTTTTTAAAGTGTTGGTTTTTTTTAAATCTGGTCGATGAAGTTAACTGTAGGCTGAATAAAGAGTCCTTTGAGAAAATTCAAAGTGTCTTAAAATGTCTTTTTAAAGGTTTGGTTTCTTAAAATCTGGTCGATGAAGTTAACTGTAGACTGAATAAAGAGTCCTTTGAGAAAATTCAAAGTGTCTTAAAATGTCTTAAATCATCTTTTAAAAGGGTTGATGTTGGGTATGTACACTAAGGAGTCTGGACTAAAACATGTTTATTGTGGAACTCTTCATATTTATAGGGAAAATGAAACATATCGTAAACAGTCTCGTGAATCAACTGATCGTTTCACATCAACACAACAGAACCACATCTTGTCAAATGTATGATTCCTACAGTTGATTTTCTTAAAATCTGGTCGATGAAGTTAACTGTAGGCTGAATAAAGAGTCCTTTTTATAAAAATTAAAAGGGTTTTAAATTGTCTTATAAGGGGTTGATTTTCTAAAAATTTGGTCGAAGAAGTTTAGTATAAGGTGAATAGAGAACTTTCGCTAAGATCAAAAAAAAATCACTTTTCGAAAGTCACACACAAACCCCAATACTTTACATTAAAGATACTTCTTTCACAATAAAAGTTTATAAACACAGTAAATTGTAACATTAAAGCCTATTGTTATTGAGAAGAACGACTAATAAGAAATTTTAGGACGATACTTATATTTCTAAATTAAGCACTCTTGACGTAGCAAATTGGTACCATATATAATTTGTTATTAACAGGTTTGGATTTACGTGTTTGGTTTTGTAACAAATTTATTACAATGTTTAAGATGAACTTCACTGTCCACCAATTATAGCGGGTTTAACATATCTATACCAAACAACAAATTGTAATCTTCATCAAACAAATGTAAAACAATCAACATATAATGTCTAATGCTTACCATATCATTGTAATACAGCAAATTTTGTTCTATAAATAAATAACATCTCAACAGCCCAACCCCTGATCTTATTTCGAGATATTTAATGACACAAAACCAGCATCATTCGGGTTTAATGTGTAGGTTTACATTGACCATAAGTCACAATATTGTACGAGTCCTGACCTCTTGTATAAACATCATAATATATTTTTACCACATCCTTACAGATGAGTTTATTATTAAGACTGATACCGTCGGGTATGCAACGAATATTTGGGGACTAACACTATGTTGTGGGGGTTATATATCCGATATAAAACCAGGTCCTTATCTATTCGTATATTCCAAATGGGACTATGATTATTATACCCATATAAATTGTATCTGAAAAAATTCATTTGTGCTACGAGATAATATTCTTGAAAATGAAATAGATTCAACTATAGACGATCTTAATTATATCACAATTTTAGGAGCACTCGTAACAAATAGCCCACAGTGATTTGTCTATGATCTTAAAAACGTATCATATAAGTAACGCATAACTCAGAATATGAACAAGATTACCAAATGTACAAGGTTAAAAGATTCCAAAATTTACATTATCAATATAAATAATTAATAGAATGACTGTAAACAGACAGTTTAGCTCTTGAATAAGGAACATTGAACCATCTCTTTTCTAAGTAAAAAGAAATAACTTCTAAATGAAGGAACTGATTGTCATGGTATCACGCACAGAAGACATAATCACTAGCAAGGGTAACTCACAAGGCATCATATTGTTTCACAAAATCTTTAAGTGAACAAGTACACTGAGTCTATATTTGATAATGTTAAATGCTGTACTTGAAGCGATGAAACTTAATTAGAAAGAGTTAAGAGAATTAGGTAAAGATACGTAGTATACCGTACTTCTCTTTGTTACTGGCTAATACATCATGACGAAGATGGTCTTTGACATATGGCAGACTCGAGCTAAATGCACAAATAGACCATAAATTCAGACATGTGTTCACTTTTTTTCATTACAACCTAAGACTTTGCACTAGGAGATATAGATGTAAACTCGTGCGGCTCGTCAAGTCGAACAATTAGAAATAACCTTAGATCGAAAACTTACACATAAAACTTTTCAGATCTTCAAATGACAGGAAATGACATACGTATAAACATGTATTTGTCTACACTCTATTTATCAAGCACCCTTTCCTGACCAAAACCGTGTATTGGGAATTTAGTGTAGTTAACTAGTGAGGTACTCTATAAAGAGTTTTCAAATACCAGCTGACAGCATATCTATACATAGGCTAATATTATGATCTAGCACTCTTGTGTGGTGCTGAAATAGTAATGTTCAGATGAGCCATATTTTTAATTCGACATAGTAATAGTGAAATAGTGATTGAGGAGATATTATGTCGATAAATTCCAAATATTCGCCCTTAAGTTCTTAACTCGGACTGATGAGTTCATACGAAATTTTGGTAGTGACGATCACCATCTTCTATGAGTTATCAGAAAGAACTTAACTGCTTCTGTTGGAGTATCTTTTATACGATACCCATTTATCCACTTAACCTCCTACCTATTAACCCACCTATGGTACATCTAGGTGGGAGGTGCAAAAAACAAGCTGTTACACTTAAAGATGTTGAGCTGAACTATAAAACCAAAAGTTCTAATCTTTGACCAGATTCGGTCACTTAATGGCAAAGGATTGTAGAACATCGCTTAAATCCAGAAGATAAATACCATATCTTTAACATTTTACCGAGTTGATCAAAACAAACCGAAAACTTACCATATGAGGTATAGTTCGTTAATATTGAATAATGATCGCTAACTTTTTTTTGTTATCTTTCTCAACAGAAAGACATGAGGTCAAAAAAAAAACTCACTCAACTCAAACAGTCCTAAGAGGACATTAGATTGAATAACAAAGGAATGAAACTTCTTGTGTTATTAAAGCGAATGGAACATCACCATTTAACTTATTCTATGAAGATTTAATACTCTCACATATACCTAATATATAGAACTAGAATGGAACATTATCTCTTAAGAAGGATTCTCTTAGAGTAATTTTGTAAGTATAATCACCATTATACTACCAATGATAATATCTTTAAATATACAATTATCATTGGTTCTAATATTCTGTTTCAATAAAACCTGGCACAATTGGAAGAATGTTAGAAGTAGCTTTAGAAAAGATCCGAAGTAAAGTGAGTTCCTCTTTTTCAGGATATACCTGTAATGATCTACTACTTCTGAAGTAGATCCGGAGGTATCATCTAAAAGGTCAAAAGCCCTTACAATTTGATTACCTCTAGCTACGAAGGATAGATAAATCGTCTTCTTAGTAGAGTCCTAATTATCTTGGACTTATCATAATGAGGATCCTGTTACCAAGGTAGTTCCACAACTATCAGTTAACTATTCAGCTACAATCCATTAGGCATAGTAGATCACTAGTTGGGGCAATAATCTTTAACTTTTATAGATCATAGCTAACTATATTTAGCTTAAATTAACGCAAATTAGTTAGAACGTCAAGAGTTTAGTATATCTAAACACACACACTGCCTGTAGATTAAAATAATAATGTAGTCATACGAGACACTGGTTCAATAAAAAGGACAAATAAGGCAAAACAATTGATCAAAAACAATGATATCTTGTAAAATAAACTAGATACACCGATTTAAATATCAACATGTAAATATTTAGTGTAGTGTAAGTATACTAAAAACCACAACACAAGTAAACCCGTTAAATTCATGGTTTAGAACTCGGTATTAGACCTATACTATTTTAACATTTAGTTGTTGATTGGGATCTTCAGACCAGTTTGAGTACAGGTGAACGTGTAATGGTAATTAAATAACAGTTGTGCGGGTAGAGTCACCTCATCTTTAATCTAACTATTCATTAAAAAATGAGGTCAAACAAAGGTATAGACCTACATCTTACTAAACTTTAGAGGGTAACACATATCTATAATATAAAGTTGTCTGAAGAAAATTTCATCTAATCAACGAAACCCTAATACTGTTGAAATCAAAATATCCAACAGTCCTAAGGATTTAAGATCATCAGTAGAAAGATTATCTTGAAGACAAGGAAGTATATGAATTGTTTCAAAAACTAGAAACAACAGTTTATTTATCATAAACTAACCTGAGATAAGATTAATTTCCTTTAAATCTTACTCTATGATGATTGTAAAGATCATTAGAATCTAGAGACATCATAGGTCAGCTCTTATATAAAAGGAATAATGATCACAGCCTTTAAATAAATAGTTCATAGAGCCTCCTTTAAACTTTATAAAGGGGGTAAAACTATCAACAAAAATACCACCCTTGGTATCTAACCTGAGATAGGATGTAAAAGACAGGAAATACTCAGTTCATCACAATCTCATCGATTATGACAATACTCCTTAATACATGGTTATTAAACCTTAAAGTAAGCTGATGATGAACTTAACCTCGTCGCACAAAACATGCTGTAGCTAGAGGTTAAGACCTTAAAAATGCGTATAGGTAGCATTGCTCTGCATTATTGGTAAGTGCCACAAGACGAAGATGGTTTTCTAACCATGTGAGCCCCCTAGTGCGCACCGAAAACTAGGGCATAAAAATATAACTGATATGAAATACAATCTTTAAGGCCTGTGAAACTGTAATAAGACACAGGACCAAACGCTACCGGACAAAGTAGATCCGGAATAAGCTCAGATACCCTTAAGGACTGAAACAGTTAGAATGAAATACATCAATTCCTACTAACTGACGAGTACCTGATGGACCAAACATATCAAACTCAAAAAAGAGTAAACTACCTATACCTAAAATGGTATAAGTAGTGGCAGTGCTGTCTATTTGGGAAAGTATTTTATATAGAGTTTTCAAGTACCAGTTGACAGCATGGCTATACATAGGCCATTATTCTGATCTAACAATCTTGTGGCCTGCCTAAACAGTGTAGTTTGGTCTAGCTATATTTTTAACACAAAATAGGACGTAGTGAGATAAAGAATACGGCAATATTCTACCGAATATTTTCTTTTGTTTTCACCCCTTAAGTTCTTAATTCGGACTGATGAGTGCCTACGAAACGAGGAATTGATGATCCCCGTCTCTAATGAGTTTTCAGAAAGGACTTATTTGCTCTTGGTGTAGTATGATTTCTACGATACCCACCTCCCCAACGAATCAACCTAACTAGAACATAAAAGCGTAGATGTCGGAAAATGTGTTTTTAAAGCAATGCACATAGCGACAAAATGTGTGTATTATAGAATATAGATATTATCGAGTGTTCCAGCTCGTTTATTTTTTTCTGTAGAAGTAAGTATTTATCACTTACATGGTGTTATTTTTGAAATGATCATTGATATGATATATCACTGTTAAAAAGATACTTTCTAGAAACTTAACTATTTTAAACTAAAAAAGTCATTTAATAATAGAAAATATCTTGAATAATATTATAATAAATCTTAATTAGTCATACTTATCACTGATTAATGATTATAATCTTAATTTTTAATCAAATGTAATTTAAACCTTTACATTTACACTACACGTAATAACTATGCTAAAGGCTGAATTTTAAGGTAGATAAGCAGCCTTTGTCAGTAGGGTTAAAAACGCAATTATTGAATAATAATTCCACTAAATAATTATGAAGGTCCAATTTCTTTTTGTTTAACTATAAATCAAACTAACTTAAAGCATTCTTTTCCGTTCTTCGTTATATTTTTTTGTTTCTATTTTTTTATACATGTCATGTAGATGTTATATCTAATTGGTTGGCTCATGGATCATT
>JAAAKD020114207.1:0-10427 GCA_010014825.2 Danaus melanippus | reverse complement strand
TAACTATATTGCTGAGAATTAAATTATAAGTGTAATAAAAAAATATTAAAAGAATGCTTACATCGTAACTTTTGTGGTTTAAAAAGAATATCTACTCTGATTCAGTCCATGGAGAATCATGCGCGGTATCAAGCATTTTCGCTACTGTCACCACATTGGATTTGATTCCTGGTGGAGCAGCTTCTTTCAAGAGAAACTTTCGTAATTGGTCATTTGCGACTTCATCACTGACCACGATAATTCGATTGATACCAGTCATTTTCGACCAAGCTGTGGCGACCTGACCATGAATCAACCGATCGTCGATTCGGGCAAGACGTATATCCATTCCCATTGTGCAAGCCTCCTACATCCATCGATCCGCTTTTCATATTGAGGATCTGTTCTTTTTTCAATCACCTCCTGTATCCACTTATATAGTAGCAAGAAGCGTGCCAAGTTTTTCCGATACACTATTCTTGAAAAAACCTTAAGAATCAGCATTTGAATAATACACTAAAAAGGATACACTAAAAAATACTGTATCTTTTTTAGTGTATCTGTATTATTTTTCATGATTATTGGTATTGCTCTTTTTCCCGATGGTTCTTTACGAGTTCCATCAAGTAATACTCTTCCGCATCAGGAATCTCAATATTCATCAAACGACTAAACGACTGGACATGGACATGAAGCAGTGCGTAAAGGGGGTCCGAACGCATCGCCTCTAGCTCATTCTCCCCAACTGTTAACGGCTGCCGCAAAATGATTCGTTCCAGCATACCTGCACTATGCATGACAAAGTTGATCAAAAAGCCTTGCTGCGCTTGCACTAATTCAAGATCACGAATGATCTCCTGGCTGAACTTCCATAAAGGATCGACCACTTTTTTCGGATTGATATACGTAAAGTTTTCTTCTAGATACTGGACGCAGATTGCTTTCGCCTGTTGGTCATCCAGCTGAACTTCATCTTCAAAACTCAAATCGTTCTCTAATAGGATATCATCTAACAAAAGATCGACATCTTGGTCAATAAAACGTTCCAGCGAAATAAATGGCGCATCTATATGGGGATCGATGATCCCTGTTGCAGCAATCAATCGATAACGCTGTTGAATCTGTTCCAAATCCGTTCTTAGATCCGCCACCGATAAGGTCACCACTTCAACATTTTGGTTTTGCCGTTTTGACAGTGAACTTTGGATCAATTCTTTGATACGCTGCGCCGTTCCTTTTCCTGAAGCACAGACCGCTAAGATCGCTTTAGGGTGGTGGTTTTGTGTCACTGGTTCTTCCACAGTGACCGCTCCATATCCACGGAACTTCCGTAACGAATCATACAGTTGATCGAGGTCCGTTCCAATAACCGATGCTTTACGGACCGTCTCAAGGACGATGGAGGTGGTCACCATGTCGGCTGTCCGCACAGCCACGCCTGTTTCCCGCTGGATCTCATTATTAAAGGTTGCTAAAGACCCCATATCGACTAACAGGATCACTCCGCTACCGTCATTGACAGCCCGCACACTATCCACGATTTTTTTCAACGCCACAGCCGGTGGCATATCTAATGGCATGTCCACCGCTGTCACTTGATCGACTTCCAGCAACTGTTTGACCACTTGTACCATGCTACTGGCTGTGCTGTTGCCGTGGGCTGCAACGACGACGCCGATTTTCCCAGAGGAATGAGAGGTTCTAAGAGAAACCAGAAGAACCGCTAAATAATAAGACTCGCTCTCAGGAATCGCCACTTGGAAACTATCACCAATAAAATTGCGGACTTCTTTGGCGACTTCAAACTCTTGCGGATAGTCAGCTACCATCTGACGAATATTGTCATTGGTTTGTCGTTCTTCTCCTAGATGGATTTTTTTCAAAAATGAGCTGATGTGTAAGCTCATGGCATAGATGAAGTTTTGCTGAAAATCGTAATTTAAGCGTTGCCGAACCATCTCATAGATTTGATTTGTTACACTGATCACTTTCTGGTCGACAAATTCACTTAGTTTATTGACCGAGTTAAAGGAAAACCCGTGATCTTTATAAAAAGACTTTAAGTGAACATTAATATCTGTTGAGATAAAATGATTGATCGCCTCTTGGTCTAACCCATCTGCTTTTAGCAAAGCAGCCTTGTCGCCGATAATATCGTAAAGATTATAAGGCAATTCATAGGAATCTGATTGGATATTGTTTAAGTTTTGATTCGGCTGAACACTGATTTTCGGTTCAAGGATCTTTGAAAGCTCTGCCAGCTCATTGCGACGATTTCCCAAGACGATCAACCCTGAACGGATCCCTTCTGGAAGATCCAATAAATCGATTTCAATTTCATCCTGCTGCATATGGTTTAGAAATCCACGGGCACAAACAAGCTGCACGTTCGACTTCAATTGCCCGATATTCCCAAAACTAACACTGCCGATCAGTGCTTTGACCACATCCTCTGTCAAGGTGATCGTCCGTTGGATGCGGGTCGCCTCTTGCCCAACTAATACCCGAACAAGGTCGACTTTTTCTGACGCCGGTCGTTTTTCAAAGAAAGGCAATTGAATGTTAATGGGAATCCGCCGGGTGAAGGTATCTAAGAGTGTTGAGTTGGGGTCTTCCGTAGTCGCTCCAACGATTCGGACATTCGCTTGATGGTTTTTGCCCGTCTCTCCTAGACGACTGAAGGTTCCATGATCCATAAAGTAAAAGATCATTTCCTGACCTTCTGGTGGTAAGCGATGGATCTCATCGAGAAATAGCATACTTTCATCTGCTTGATCGATAATACCGATTTTCTCTTGATCGGCACCCGTAAATGCGCCTCGCACATAACCAAACAAATGACTCATCAAAAGTTCCGGATTATTCGCATAGTCCGCACAGTTAAAGACAATCAATTCTTTGTCCTCGGCAATCACCTGATTGCTTTTGGCAAACTGAAACATCGCATGGGCAAAGTAGGTTTTCCCAGAACCTGTAGGACCTGTAATCAAGCAGTTTAGCCCCTTTGGCGGATACAAAATCGCTGCTTTGGCTTGCTCAACGGCGTTTTTCATACTGCCATTGGCACCAATGATTGTCGCAAAAATATCCCGGTCAGAAGGTTTTCCTTGTACTCGCTGAGGGAAAGCTTTTTCCCTTTGGGGACGATTTTCTTTATAGCTTGGGACATACTTTTCAGAACTGCTTGCATCAACACCTGCTGCCCAATAGCGCACAGGACGTGAATCACTTTTTTCAACGCGTCCTTCTTTGACAAGCTGATTTAAATCTTTACTGGCATTACTGCGCTGAATGGCTAAGTGATCGGCAACTTCCGAAGTAGACAACCCCTTTTTCTCCCCTAAGCCGCTCCGCGTGTTTTCAAGGATATATTGATAGATACGTTCGATTCGCTTGCCCAACAGCTTCGCCTCCTTGTTTTTCCACTTGAATACTTTACTCATTTTTCTATAAAAAAGCAACTTTTTTCCACATAGAAAAAACAAAATGCTTTGCATTTAGTAGCAATAGAAAAATTTCCACCTGTTACTTTCAGCATAAAGCATTTTGCCAAAAAAAGATATTCAAAAGTCAGGATGCGTTAGGCTTTTTCATTAGGAATGAACGCTGGCACCTGGTCTGGAAATCGTTGCAGTTCTTTTTGCATCCATATCACATCGTGCCATTGATTGAACTTATAGCCGACATGCGCAAAATCAGCAACTTTCCGATACCCAAGTTTCTCATGAAAAGCCTCGCTTTGTTGATTGCCTCCTGTAATACACGCAGTCAGATTGACCACGTTTTGCGCTTTTAATTTTTCCTCAAGCGCTTGGTAAAGAGCGGTACCGAGCCCTTTTGCTTTGGCATCTGGGGCTAAATAAACGGTTACTTCAACGGTCCAATCATAGGCTGCTCGTTCTTTATAGGCTGATGCATAGGCATAACCGACGATTTCACCAGCCTCTTCTGCAACGAGATACGGGTAGCGTTTCAAGGTCTTGGCGATGCGTTCCGCGAATTCTTGAAGCGTTGGCACCTCCGTTTCAAAGGTAATCGGTGTATTATCTACATAATAAGCATAGATTGCTGTCAAGGCTTGGGCATCTGCAATGGTGGCAGAACGTATCGTCATAGAATCCCTTCTTTCAGTAAATTTTTTCCAGTATACTCTTTCTAAAGAAAAAAAACAATCCGCTTTTAACGGATCGTTTCCTAGTTATTGATGATTTAGCGGGCTTTTTCAGCACCGCAATACACGGTGAGATGTTGTGGCAGCACCTGTACTGTGATTGGCAACTCAGGTCCTGGATCGCCATCGACATTCGTTTCTATCGTTGTTCCATCTGTCAAACGAATCGCAGCTTTATCAAAGGTTTGATAACCAAGAACATCATTTGATTCCGTAACTCCTTTGAGAAGCTCAGGCACACTTTTGACAGTTTCCCAAAGATTCGTATCCTTCAAGTAGATCAGATGCAATTTGCCGTCATCGGTACTCGCTTTAGGTAAAAGAGATTCAAAACCGCCAATCGTATTCGATGACCCAACGATCATCGTACTACTTTCCACAGCGATCGTCGTTTTTTCACAATTATTTTCGGCGATCACTTCAAACTGATGACTTTCATTTTTCCGCACTTCCCGTAGACCAGAAACAAAATAGGCCATTTTTCCCAGCTTGGTTTTTTCTTCAGCTTCCACATTGTTGATCGCTGCTGGAATCATACCGATCGCCACCACATTGGTAAAATAAGCTTGATTGACCTGCCCAATATCGATTTTGCGGGTGTGATCCACTGCAAATGATTCGATGGCTTCCTTAGGATCTAGTGGAATCGCTAATGCTCTGGCTAAATCATTTACTGTTCCCAGCGGGAAGAAACCGAAATTTGGTCGTTTGTCATGAGGGGCTAAGCCATTGACCGCTTCATTGACGGTACCATCACCGCCCATTGCGAAGACACTGTCAAATTCTGCTGCTGCCTCAGAGGCAAAGCGTGTGGCATCGCCTTCTTTTTCGGTATGTTTGACTACGACTTCCGCAAAGCTTTCCCGCAACTTGTCTACTGCCATTTCCTCAAATTCTTTCGCTTGTTCACCACCAGAACTTGGATTGACGATCAATAATGCTTTCATAAAACAGCCTCCTTGTTTAGGTTCATTTTCTATAAATCCAGTATAACAAGTTTCACAAAAACTGTCTTAAACAACCTCCACTCCTCCGCTGCAAAAAAACACAGCCTATTTAGACTGTGTTTTTTCGAGTACGCACTTCCTTTTATTAAACCAATCGTTTACGCAAGCGCCCAGAAATAAAATCAATGATCGTGACCGTCACAACGATCCCCAATAAAATGATCCCCACGCGGCTCCATGAACGTGCATTGATAGCAAAGATCATCGGTGTACCGATCCCGCCTGCCCCTACGATCCCTAAGATCGAAGCCGAACGGACAGCCAGTTCAAATCGATACAAGGTAAAAGATAGAAATTCTGGGATCAGTTGCGGCAATGTCGCAAAGCCTAATACATCCCAGCGGCTTCCTCCCGCACTAATGACGGATTCCGAGGGACCATGATCCATGTTTTCGATCGCTTCGCTATAGAGTTTTGCCAACATCCCAATGGAATGGACACTGACCGCCAGCACTCCGGCAAAGGAGCCCGGACCTACCGTTTTAATAAACATAATGGCTAAGACGATTTCTGGAAACGTTCGAATCGCCGTCAGTACGATTTTCCCAAATCCCGATAACCAGCGAGGACTATTTTTGCTGCGCGCCGCCCAAAAGGCAAAAGGAATACTTAATAGTGAGGATAAAAACGTACCCACAAAGGCGATCGCAACGGTTTCGATCATCAAACTGATCAAATCTTCGCCATCACCGGTATAAACATAGCCCCAATCAGGATGGATCAGCCCATAAAAGATTGAGCCGACAATTTGACCGACATTTTCTTTGACGCCGGCAAAAGGTACACCAGCGAAAGCCCAAATATAAAGGAGGATAACGACTACTGCGATCAGCCAATTCCGTATTTTTTTCTTTTTCGGTTCTGCTGGCAACATCATAATAATCGCTCCCTTAATCTATTACTAATTGTATCAATCACCAAAACAACTGCAAAAATCACTAAGACGATAATCGACGTCTGGTCATATCGAAATTGGCTTAAAGATCGTTGTAAGAAAACACCGATTCCGCCTGCGCCGATATACCCAAGAATCGTCGATGCCCGCACATTGATCTCAAAGGCATAAAGCAAGTAACTGAGAAAATGGCTCATGACTTGCGGTACGACTGCATAGCGGATGATATCAAACTTCGATCCTCCAGAAGCCGTGATCGCTTCGATTGGACCTTCATCAATCGTTTCAATCGACTCATAAAACAATTTGGTGATCATCCCAAAAGAAAACACAGAGATGGAGATCAACCCGGCTACGGGACCGATTCCGACAATGGCAACAAATAAAGCCGCCAGCATCAAATCAGGTACTGTCCGAATGATATTTAAAACGAAACGGAAACAACCGCTGATCCAATGATTCGTCATGATATTTCGTGCTGCTAAAAGTGAAAACGGAAAGGCCGCCAGTGCACCAAAGGTTGTACCGATTATCGCCATTTGGATGGTTTGCAAAATCGGCTCAACAATGATTTTGGCATATGCCCAATCAGGATGAGCCATCTTTTGTAAAATGACATTCATTTGACTGCTGTTGCTAAAGAACCGTGCCAAATCAACGCCAGAAATAGAGCCGCTAACGAACAATACCACTAAAAAAATGACGAGCCACAGAACATTTTTCCATAGTCCGCTGCGTTTCGGCAACGTATTTGTCGTCATTGTCCTGCCCCTTCCTGCTCTTCCATGATCTCGCTACCATAAATCTGTTTCAATCGCTGATCGGTCGCTTCACTGACAGGGCCATCAAAAACCAAGCCCCCATCTCGTAACCCGATGATCCGTGTGCCGTATTCTCTTGCCAATTGGACAGAATGTAAATTGACTACGATAGTGATACCCAGATCTTGATTGATCCGTTTTAAGTCATTCATGACTTTTTCAGTGGTTAACGGATCTAATGAAGCAACTGGTTCATCCGCTAAAATAATTTTTGGCTCTTGCGTCAAAGCCCGAGCAATCGAAACCCGTTGCTGCTGACCACCAGATAATTCATCGGCTCGAGTATAAACTTTTTCTGCAAGGTTGACCCGCTGCAGTGATTGATAAGCCAACTCCTTGTCCGCTTGCGGAAAGAGACCCAGCAGCATTTTGATCGTGGGATGATAAGCCACCCGCCCCGTTAAGACGTTTCGCAAGACACTCGAACGTTTCACCAAATTGAAGCTTTGGAAAATCATGCCAATGTCTCGACGAATCAAGCGTAGCTCTCTTCCTTTTGCTTTTGTGATCGACTTGTTATCGATTAAAATCTCGCCGCTTGTAATCTCGTGCAGTCGATTGATGGAGCGCAACATCGTTGATTTGCCTGCACCGGATAAACCCACGACGATAACAAACTCTCCTTTTTTGATATCGATGTTCAAATCCTTCAACCCCAACACCCCATTTGGGTATTGCTTGGTCACATTTTGAAATGAAATAATCGTTTCGTTCTCTAGAGCCATGATTCTCCTACTTTCTTTCCATTAGATAAAAATTGCTTTCCATTCGAAAAGGGTACCTCAAGTACCGGTACCCTCCCGATCTATTCATCTATTATTGTCCGACTTGTTCCGCATACTCTCTTACAATGTCGAAATTGCTGTCTTGTGAAACAACGTATCCTTCATGCGAGTAAATATCAGAGATGATTTGTTTCCCTTCTTCATCTTTTCCGATCGCGATAAAGGCATCTTGGATTTTTTTGTCCCACTCTTCACTCATATCGCTGCGAACACTGATCGTATCGTTCGGGATCGGTTCGGTAAAGTACATTGGCTCTACCTCATCCATAATTTCAGGGTAATCGTTTTTGACCGTGTTACGGGCATCTTCAAAAACGAAGGCCGCGTCAACGTCGCCATTCAAGACAGATAAGACCGCTTGGTCATGGCCTTTGACTTGAACAGTCGTCACATCCGTGTTGATATCGATGCCTGCTTTTTTCATTTCTGCTACTGGCCAAACATAACCGGCAGAAGAAGTAACATCTTGCGTGGCAATCGTTTTGCCTTTTAAATCTTCCAACTCTTTGATGTCACTGCCGCTTTTTACGACGATCATTGAACGATAGCTATCAACCAATTCATCTGTTGATTCGCCACCAGGCTGCTTGATGCCATAACGCTGCGCTTGCAACAGTACCTTAACATTGCTTTGTTCATTTGCTAAAACATAGGCATTCGGCGGTAAAAAGCCGACATCTACTTGTTTCGAAGCCATTGCTTCAACGATTGTATTGTAGTCAGTGGAAACACTCACTGTGACTGGAATCCCCAATTCATCACTTAACAATTGCTCAAGTGGTTTTGCTTTTGCTTCTAATGTTTCTGCTGCTTGTGATGGGACAAATTGAACGGTCAACTTTTCTGGTACATATCCTGCTTCCTCAGCCGCCGAGTCAGTACTTGCTCCACCTGAGCCACATGCCGCCAGCGTAACTGCTGCCACCAAACCTAAACCAAACATTGCCGTTTTCTTCCAAACTTTCATCACTTTTTCTCCTTTTCATTAAAAAAATCGAACTCACGGAATTCCGAACTTTCCTTTTTGATTATAAAAAACCAACGAATTAAAAACAATCTTTTTCGAATTACGAACGTTTTCTTTTTTGATAATGTTCGTGTTTTGACAGAAATCATTCGTGAGCAGATTCTCAATAATCAACGTTTTTCGAAAGTTTCTTTCCATTTGTTCTACTTCCTCAGAGTATCAAATGAATATAAGGTTTATGTTATCAACGTGTAAAGATTCCGTTAATCGCAAAAGGAACTTTGTGAAGAACAAAGCATGGATATACTTGCAATTCTTGCCCTAAGTGCACAAAATTTCTTAAAACGTCTAACCAGAAGATGCCCGCACACTTTTTTGAACGAAACAACACAAAAAAAAGCAGAGAATTCCCTTAAGAACCTCTGCTTTTGAATTCATTCTCTTACTGTAGAAAGAGTACGTTATCCTTGATCCGTTGACAGCTGCAACAAGAGTACATGCTCGTTATCAATCATTTCACCCGTCAAACCAAAGCCATTGCGTTCGTAAA
The DNA here is from genome assembly GCA_010014825.2 of Danaus melanippus. NCBI lineage: Eukaryota > Metazoa > Arthropoda > Insecta > Lepidoptera > Nymphalidae > Danaus > Danaus melanippus. The sequence goes on along the minus strand of JAAAKD020114207.1, from coordinate 1,252 downwards.
GCTTCGTTGCGATCTCGTTGCCATTCACAGCGGAGATCCTTAATTCTTGCGCTTGGATATGGGTTTTGAACCAATCTAACCCAGCAAGAAACGCCTGAGTGCCTAACCCTTGATTTTGGAATTTTTCTGCGATCATAAACCGCTCGATCCACCATGAAGTTTTTGGATAATCCTCATCCGCCTCGTAAAAACTAAATAGCATAAAGCCGACCATTTCCTCCTCATTGTATAGGGCAAACGCCTGACGAGGTTCCTCATAGATTGCCTCTAACATTGAGTACCAATTGGGCGCAACAAAGTCTTCTTGCTCCTTCGTTGTCTTCAAATTCATACACGCACGATAGTTTTCCTTCGTGATTTCTTTTAATTGAATCATTGCTTCGCTCCTTTTAAAAGTCATTAATATTGACTACTTTGTTAAAACGGTTTCATTGATGTATAAAAAAACACCCAGGTTACTTTTACGTAATCTGGATGTCATTTTCTTATGCTTCTTGCGCTACTGGATAAACAGATACAATCATCCAACCAGCATTCCACAATCACCCACATTAGTTATAAGCTTATTTATCAATGTTTTGATTGTACCTGAATTGTCTTCCATCTTCAACAATAATTCAAAAGTATGGTCAAAGTATGGTCATTTTAAAATCTATTTTTATGTTTCAATTTTTCTGGTACAATAAAATAAAAAATAGAAAAGAGGATAATAATGAATAAAGAGTTTATTTTTAAAGGCGGAACTAAATCTACAATTACTATCATTGATAATAAAATCTTGATAAAAAGAAAAGGTTTCAATAACTTTGTAAATCAGGGATTAAAAGGTGAAAAAACCATTTTTATCAAAAATATCTCATCGGTACAAATTAAGAAAAACGGTCTCACGAATGGTTATATCCAATTTTCTTTAATTGGTGGCGGCGAATCTAAAGGCGGCATCTTCGCAGCTACTAAAGACGAAAATACCGTTATGTTTGGTAGAAAAGGAGAGTATGAAAAAGCTCTTGAAATCAAGCAGTACATTGAATCGTTTCAGGATGAGCCAGAATCCTCATACAAACAGAATGATATTAATCAGATAAGAGAACTAAAATCTTTATTAGACGATGGAATCATTACACAAGAAGAATTTGATATGAAAAAGAAGAACTTATTAGGAATTTAGTATTATTTCAACAAAAAGACCCACCCTATAAAATAGAGTGGACCCAAAGAAGTATAACAATGAAAAAATTGAATCGGTTGGTTG
>JAAAKD020114186.1:0-10428 GCA_010014825.2 Danaus melanippus | reverse complement strand
CAACAAATTTTTGAGACCTACTATTGCTATTTGAACTCTTTTTGTATCCACTCTTATATATTTTATTATATAAGAACAATTACAAACAATATTTTGATACTAATAAAATGACTCTTTTCAAATTTCAGGTTCTTTTCTTTGTCACAATTAATTAACTCATTAATTAACTTTCTCGAGTAGGATTAGAATGGTTTTATAGCTGTTCGTGTGTTCTCAAATTAATTTCTATATAAAGGTTTCAATTTTAATTTTAAGAACTTTTCATTAGGAGATGTGATCTAGCTTAAAGTAAAGATTTTTTACAAATTTAAGATATAAGGTCTCTTATTTTCCTTTGTCATAAGAAAATAAATTTATAATAATTAATGATATACATACTAATACTATCTTATAGGTTGAAAACTTTTCTGCATATATTATGTAAATTCATTGGACATTGATAATAACGTATTAAATCGGAACAAAAAATACATGAAATTACTTTAATAAAAAATGATTGTGTGACATATATACCTATATAAGAGTTATGTCTGTAAATAAGTATATTTAGTACTTTTTGCAATGGTATGCAAACGTGGTTGTACTTAAATCTCAATAGATTTTTGTGATATAATAAATATATCCCATCTCGTTTGCCAGTGATCATTTTTGCTGATAAGAAACCGAAACTTCTGGAGTACATAGTTTTTTTTTAATAATAAAAAACGCCTAGTAATTCGAATAATATTCGTTGCATTTAAACATATAGCTGTTTACGACAGCAATCGGCAATTTTTAACAGAAGTCTTGTTGTCTATTTCATTGAGAAATTTGTCATATCATTTTATTTTCTAATATTAATGGATACTCCCAGTATACGAGTACATGTTGCGATTACGTTTGTAAACTTTATTGGGGTAAGTTAAAAGTTAGTAATAATTTTAAGTTTAAGCTATTATCGGTAATTGAATGGAATTTACTTGATTTGTATTAACAGCAAATATAATAACTGAAATACAATGAAATATTATATATGAGGCTCGTGTTAAGTGGGGTCAGTAGATGAAGGCTTGATCTTGTTACAGTTGAAGCATACCTATGAGATATATATCCCCTGAGACAAGAACATCGTAATATGACGCATGACTTACGTTTTAACATATTTTTTTGGGGCTTATAGAAATAAATGAATAACGGAGCTTGAAATAGACTATTTATATTGAAATAAATAAGTGCAGTAGTTTTTTATACATTATTTCATAAAATTACGAGTATAGTAAGGCGTCACCCGAATACTAATAATTGTCTTTGTCTTCGTATAAAATGATATCGTATGATTTAGAACCACGACCAGTACGAGATCTAAATTCAAATGAAAAACATCTCAATGTATATTTACGTGAAGAACCTAATTTAACTCTATTATATATATAATTTTAAAATAATAAATATTTTGATTTTTAAAATATTTTTGGTTTTTAATTGTATGTGATATTTTTACCCTCTCAGATTATTAAATAAATAAACGTCATAACAATAATTTATCTCATTCAATTGCTTATATAGTATTTTTTTAGACATATGTACATATATTAACACTCTTATTAAACAATATACTTTTCTCGTAAAAGTGTTGGAAAATAAAAAGTATATTTTATGACACTCCTACATCTGATACCAAACTCATTACTTAACATGTTTTTAGATGAGTCAAACTTAAATTGTAAAAGTATTATTAAATAAGTAAATTAGAAAGTTGTATGAATTATTGTTTTTTTTTCTTGCTATATGTATCACCGAATACAAGTGAGTAAGAAGTAACAGAACAGTCCTCTTAATTTTATCTTTAGATAAAAAATATTCAATAAAATCAATATGTTTCTACTCGTATGAATAAACTAAAATGTTTTCCAGTTTTCAATCAGCAAATTAGAATAATTAGTGTCGTAGATTACAATGTGAATTTTATTCAATAATATCCTCTTTTAAGACTACACCCTCAAAATTATATTAATTTTGATTTAGGGACACAGAATTCTGAATGCCAAGACTACGATTGATTACGCAATATAATACAATTACTAAATAACATATTGTTGCATATAAATGTACCTATTGTATAGTCCGTTAGACTTAAGCTGAGCTTTGCATTTGTGTGAGTAAAAGCAAAAGTAAAGTTAAACAAAAACTTTTAAAATTAAATTTTATTATATTTTAAATAGATACATAACATAATTGCTAGAGCTATTCTAGGTAAAAAATAGAATAAGCGAAATTTTTAAAAGGACAGATGGAAATATTATGAATATTATTGAATAAAAAATTATTAGTTAATAAAAATTTGGAAAAAACTATATATCGGCGCAATCAGCTTTAATGATGGATGCAACATGAAAATATCTTGAGGCTGTCATCAATTATTATTAAAACTTATTGGTACTCATAATTATTGTTAAAAGTAAAATGAAATGAAAGGCTGTCTTAAAGGAGAATAGAACTATGTTTGAATTTGATGATAAATATGACGTCTGGACGCATGAGACCAGGGAGAGAAGGCGTACCATTGAAAAATGTGATTGTGAAAAACCTTCGAGAAATACAGGAACATTTAGAGGAATTGAAGTTTTATTTTAAAATATCCTGGAACGTTCGTGAAAGAAATGACATTGGTGACGTCTGTGAGTCTGGCATCTCTCTCTTTAAAAACAACGAACCTGTAATAAATCCGATATATAGAAATTCTTCTTCACTTGACAATGCGTTTTCAACATTTGATGTTGCTACCGGTAAAAAGGGTGAAGTGCGGAAGGTGCGGGGCGGAGTAAAAGCAGTATAAACCGGTTCAAACCTTTAAAAGAACGTGGCATTAAAAAACTAGACATCACACCTACACTATCCGTGTGCACTCACACAAATGCAAAGCTCACCTTAAATCAAACGCACTATAACTAGATTATTCAGTGGCCTATGTAAATGTACAAAAACTAAATGTGACCAGAAATTGCAGCAAGCAACTACTTGTGTAGGAATATTAACTTAGATAAGAATATTCAGAGCCCATAGAAGATATAAATAGAGTTAGGTCATTCTATTAAATTTTAGATGAACTGCCTTCCGATATGGTCTCCCATACATTTTTAATAACTAGATATTGCCGACCGGTCGATACTCGACCATGATTTCCTGATAAATATTATTTTAGCTTCTACAGCAGAATAAAAGTATCATTATGTTTGACATTGACATATTATTAATGTGTGTGTCAAAGTTGTAGTATTGTGTCGTATGTTACACATAATATATAAAACTTTCGTACATTTCCTTTCCATTTAAACTTTATCCATGTGCGATTCCGAATTATACCTTCGCGCTATTTTCTTAAAAAGGGATACAAAGTTTGTGCTTCAGGTATTCTTATTGTGGTACATTAAGGTACCTAATTTGTTATGTACTTAGATTACAAGTTAAATCATTGAGATCAAATCTGAATCAATTCATAATCGACGTAGTATAAATATGTAAGGGTATATTATAACAATATTGTATAAAAAAATGCAAAATTCATTTCATCTAGTGATCAGTAGAATAAGTAGACTTTTTTAATAATGAGATCTAAGTTTTTCGCGAGTTTTATTCGTTTAAATGAAACTAATATTTTTCGGATTATACTACGGGACTTTATTTTTGTTTGGAACTACATACTCCCGACGTTTCGGCTACTTTACAGCAACCGTGATGTTTATTAATGTTGCATTTTTTAACTTAATTCAGTTTAAAAAATTAATCAGAATAGACGTTGAAATAAAATTTCTGAACATAAGAGTAAATTATCAATTCAATAAATATTATACGTCCTTTACTATTTTTTCATATAAGTTTTCTTTGAACTTACTTAATGATAAAATATACCTATTATATAAACGACAACATCACTGAACAAAATTATATTACTGAGAGACGATGATTATGAAATATTGTTTGTCTATACATAATAAGTTTAGAAAAAATAAGTCTTATTCATTGAATACTTTTATATTTTGGGCTTTAATGTAGAGATTTGTTTTAAAGCTAGGACAGATGTGATTTGTAAATGCTAGAGAAAAGTGATTTAATTTCTGTGAAGTTATAAAATAAATAACAAACCCTTGGAGATGAACTCACGTCCGCTTATTGTCTTACTTTCCTGAATGCAAACGCAGCTAAGCTGATTTTACCGCAGACAGTTGATGAGATAAGGGTTTTATCTGATAAAGAAAATAATAAGTGAGCTACAAATATATGAATTATTAATTTAGTACTAAAACAAGGTAGACTTATTTGAAACAATTTAGTTCTCTTGGTGTTAAATGAAATTTATATCACGATTGAAAATATGTGATATATTTCATTTCATTACATTTTGTTTGAAAAGGTTTCATTTGAAATTATTCATGAAAGGAATATAACTAGAATATGGCACCAAATAATAATGTACCGAGAGTTAATTATTGTATATTTTTAATACATTATATATACTGATTAGTTACTAATATTAAGATCGGTTAGTACGATACAAAATATATAACATAAAAAGCAACTTGCTGCCAACACTAGATAGATTAGGCTTCACAAAAATGACCAGAAAATTTACTTGGAAAATATCGACATTTGAATCTACATATTATAACACTAATTTAATTTAATAATGTAGCTTTGCAAGCATTATATCTAAAGTCATCAAACTATTTATAAGGTTTAGGACTTTCATCATCATTTAGCCAATCTTGGTTCACTGCTTCACATAGGCCTCTCCCAATTCGCGCCACAATACCCGGTCCTCCGCCTTCCGCATCCAGTCCCCTGTGAGGACTTTACTGTGTCGTTTTCTTTTATAAACTTATTTTCAATGTTATAAGAATCAAGAACTGTGAATGCCGTTTTTACTTAAAAAGCACATCCCTACTTTGATACAACCTATGAATACAGATGCGTATCTGTATTTATAATACTCCGAGTACATGCAGAGTCAATGAATATTTTTTTAAAGATTTCCATTGTGATTATCTTGTATATGCATGAAATGAGTAAAGATTTTTTTAAAGTTTTGACTGAGACAGATTCATAGTTCTCTTTATGTCTTGAGTTATTTTAATTAACATAAGAGATCATTTTTTTATATATTGCTGACAGAGAATATTGGATGAGTTCTGTGGTATCAATTCTGATTTTATTCTTATCATGTATGTAGTATGATTGGAAATATGGGTATGTGTATATGTAAAGCCAAACTTTTTTCTACAATTTTAGGTTCTTAATATGAAGTATCATTTAATCCAAAGAATAGTTAGCTAGTTTAATGTTACGATGATGTTTGGGAGATACTCTTAGTAATTACTCTGAGATAGATAGTTTATAGTAACACAATGATATTTGAACCAACAATGTCTTTTGCTTTTAAAAGATATCTGTTTCTAATATATTTATATAAAATCAAGTAAAAATTTCGATTTAATTGTTACAAATAGACTAGAAATTCTTGAATTACTCAAAAAACTGATCTAAAATAAAAATCAAGGAGGCGGCGTTTTCGTTACTTTTAAAATGTATGAGTGAACAAATGATTTATTGATGTGAATAAGGGATTAAACCAAGTATTGTATTATAAATTTCAAAGCAGTTTGTTAAATTGTAAGTTTGGTTGGGCATTTTTTTGAGGTGAAAAAAAAAGTAATTTCATATTAATAGAATTATAATATTTTTCGTAGAAAGTTATTCTAGCAATATAAAGATTTCATTAGTTAGTTCATTTATTTATTTTCTATTTTTTTTTATTATTGACCCGCATAATATAAGGAGGTATCCTGAAAAAATTTAAACACTTATTTGACACACATATCTAACTGAAGACTCTGGTAAGTTCCTAATGTGAAAAGCAAATATGAAACGAATTATATTGTTTAAGGTACATATGTATATATTTACGTTGTTTATATTTCAATTACTGTTTGAACCCAAAATCCAGGAAGATATTAAGGCCTAATGAACATTTGTAGAAAATAAACAATGGGAAAATTGGAGTTGCCGCCAAGAAAAGCGTAAGAACCTAATTAGGTGTCGACTAAGCGGTTGTTGTGTTGCAATTACTTGGTCTGCTGGATGAGACGGGGAAGCTCCTGATGCGATAATATTTTCACAAATTAGCATCTGTCGCTGTCCAGTCCGGAATCATTGTACCCCAATCGGATGGACAAAAGGGGGACAGCCGTCAAGGCCATCAGGCATCTTCGTAATTTCTCGGAATCAGCAGTTTAAGAACAAAAGGTTGCTTTGTTTCGATATTATAAACATCTTAAGGGTCATGCCTTTTATCCTGTGGGTTCTCGTCTAGGATTATCTTACCGTTTCAAAGAAAGTGGAAGGTTAAAAGGAAAAAGTTATAACAAGAAAAATAAAATTCTTTGAAGTTGAGGATAACAAATGATTTAGAACTCAGTTATATATTTTACTCAAATATTGATATATGTAAACAAAGATTTATTAAACATTGTCAAAGGTATGCATATTAATATTTCCTTAATTTGTCATTTTATAGATAAAAAAACACATATTATGGCAGTAGAATAGTGAAAAAATATATAGAAAATGCTTGATAGACATAACATATAAATATGTCAAAAAAATCTTTACAAAGAGTGGTAGAAGAAAGATAATGCAAGCAATTCAGTGGCATAATATAACATTCATTAAAAATTAATTAAAGAAAAGTCGTTCTGGTATGAATTGTACCCAATTTGGAATTTTTGTACTTAATTTTTTTATTCAATTATCATTTAAGAAATATAACTGTGATATTATTATGATAGATCAAAGGACAAATGTTGTATCAATAAAAATGCAATGATTATAATTAAATATAACTAATTTATTTGTTGGTTATTTTAAGAAATGCAAGGTTTATATAATAACCAAAGATTCCATGAATACATTGTAAATATCATATAAAAATGTGTTTTTCTTACATTTTCCATTTAAAAGAGTGATTTAAACCTAAATCGATTAAAACAGTTAGGTTTTTAGAAATCCCTTTAAATTTTCTACAAAAGATTTTTTTTTTTAACAAAAAGGAATAAATAACTTTACGAAGATATTCGGATTCATGACATATATTTTTGTATTCAAACTATATTGCTCTGTTATAACCATCCGTAATAGTTGACAATTAACTTTGAATCAGAAATCAGAAATATCAAAGAAAAGAGCTGAGTGTGAATTAGAGCCGACATAAACGAATTGTGAATACAAATTAAAGAATAGTATTTCCATCACACTCACATAAATAATCAGATATTGGAAATTATTAAGTTTTTTTTTCTATAAAAATATTCTATAAAAATTAATGTCCTTTGTCCTTCTCCTGGCTCTAAGCTATCTACCCGCCAATTTTCAACCATATCGCTACAGCCCCATTCTTGAGTTATAAGTAGTGTAACTAACTAACTTTGTTTTATATATATAGATTATACACAATGTATTTATTGAATAATTTTACAATATTTTGTTATAAACAGAGTTATGTTCCCACAGAGTTTATTAAAAGGTGTATTGAATAATATTTGTAAAGAAAACATATTATTTTTCAACAGTGTTCTCCCCTTTGTTATAAATATATATAGTACATATTTGCAAGACGGAGAAAAATCTTTTTAAAGGACGACTTACATCTGTAACTTACATTGGCTTTGAGGTTCAGGAACAAATTTCTTACCCATTGATTTAGCTTAAATTTTAATTCAAAATTATAAAGTTTCAATAACTAATTCAACAAAATGTGAATTTACGAAATAACAATAGCAATATTGAGTTTTGAGTAAGATAATTTTGTCAGTGAACTTTGATATTTTAAGTGAATGTATCCATTCATATCCAAGGTCACGACCAAGTCTTTTTGTTCTCCATTCTGTTCTACGTATAACAGAACTCACCTGCTGAAAAGCGGCTTTTGATTTTGAATAATTAATGAACTACTATGAACAGCATTATTCAAGTTTTCATCAAAATCTGTAATAACTTGATATGATTAATAAACTTTATTAATAAGCCTTACATTTTCTACAACGCATCATTATTTGTTTTGTCTTTTATTCAGCAAAATAAACTTTAAGAGAATGTAGGAATGATAAAAGTTATATGTCAATATAAAATTAAGAAATTCTAAAAAGTAATAAAAAATATATGAATTATTTAAGGATAAATCAAATTCTCAATACTTGCAATTTCTTAGATTATCTGAATCCCCTAAGACAATATTGAAATTAGATAACAACAGTTCAATTAGTTATACCACGTATATATATATATATATATATATATACATTGAGATGTGTTCCATTTGAATTCAGATCTCGTACTGGTCGTTGTTCCAAATCATACGATACCATTTTATACGAAGACAAAGACAATTATTAGTATTCGGGTGACGTCTTACAATATCCCTTGTTAGATGAAAATAATTATTTTAAATATTTAGTTAAGCTCCTGTTAATGAATTGAAGCTTTTTGTCATTAAATTAGAGTTATTATTAAATGATAATATATTTTATAATAATCTAAACAATTATATACACATTATTATATTATTAACACCTTACGTCACATAATTTTTGGCGTTAGTAATATTTTGAACTGTTATTTTCTCATCGTACCGCTTTTTTTATTAGCTTTTTAAAATTTTACATGTGCAAACATCTGGTTCATCTTACTACTATAATATTATTTCAGGCGACACATAGGTATGCTTCAACTGTAACAAGATCAAGCCAATTTACTGACCTAACTATGACGTGTGTTCTATAACAGTTCGATATATATATATTTATATTTATATATATATATATCGGGTTTAATACAGTATATTCAGTGGTGGCCTAAAGGTTAAAGGCCCGCCTCTCATGCATGAGGGCGCGGGTTCGAATCCCGGCAAGTACCAATGTGATTTTTCCGAGTCATATGTACTTTCTAAGAGTATTTAGATATCACTGATTAATGCATTCCCAAAAGAGGGTTGATGTCAGGCAGGCGGCCAGTCGTAAAAACAATTAGCCAAAACTATTCACAATATGTAAGGCAGACCCTGGCTAAAGCTGGGAAATTGTCAGGTAGAAGAAGAAGATCGGGTTTAATACAAATTCGTTGTATTTAAAGAGAAAGACACCAGCATCGCTAATGTGCGTCCAGTGCGTTCCATAATATTTTAAAATGAAACTTCAATTCTTCTAAATGTTCTCGCATTTCTCGATAATTATTCATAATCACACTCTTCAATGAACCGCACTCACAGAACTCTAGTTTGGAAAAACGTCGTAGAGAGAGACAGGATACAGATTAAGAATACTCTCGCTCGAGCCGTTGCAAGGATCGGAGCTCTTCAAAGTAAAGGATTTATCAAACCGTTACGATGTTACCATTAAAAGCTCGACAGATTAACAGTGAAGAATATAGGCATTTGTGACCTAACATAATGCTGACGTCATACTGTTTAAAAACTACGAGGGGGACACTAAATTCTACATATATATTTAATATTTTGCCTTTAATCATAATTTTGTCTAAAAAGCAATTTTGTTGTGTTTTGAACCTTTTGTGAAAAAAGAACATTTGTATATTGATCTATAAAAGAGGTTTCTCCTCAAAAGGTTCAGGTTGACAGTAGTACATACAAATAAAAGAATACTTGACTTTGTCTGAAAAAGACTTCAATTTTGTGGGGCACTCCATGATGATGGGACGTCCATAATATTTACAACAAAAAGTCTACATTTTGACTTGTTACCATATATTTTATCATATATACATCCAAGCACAATGTAAAGCAAAATCGAAATAAGCAATGTTAAAAGCAATGTACATTATATATTAAATAAAACATAAAGACATAGACGAAACCCGAACGAACGAAAATCGAATGTATTAATTGTAACTTCAATTTTACTGGAATGTTTATAAACACTATAATTAAATTGACTAACAATGTAGTCCCAGTGAATAGAGAAAATATTGGATATAGCCATAGAAAAAAAGGGCCCAATCAATGAATTATACAATGAAATGAAGTATATTTATATATTAATATTCTATCAAATAATTAATTCATTAGACATCGTCACTTTTGTAAAGAAACTACTCCTTAAAACTAAACATCTGCGTGCGTTTGTTTGATTTCAATTATCATTTCGCTCATAAGAGCCCTCAATTATACTTGACTGTTTGCTCACACATTTCGTATTTCAATTCAGTTTGTTTGTTTGTTCTACATTTTACAAAAAACATCAGTAAATACAAGGTACATAGGTTCGTTGTAGATTTGTACGCGGTGGAGGTTGGAGCGAGAGGTATAACAGCGAAATCTCTCTACAACCTACTAAAAGACTTGGGCCTGTCCAGAACACACATTAATACATTCTTAGAACGTAC
>JAAAKD020114173.1:0-10431 GCA_010014825.2 Danaus melanippus | reverse complement strand
ATCTGGTGCCATTACATAGTTTTGGTGGATTAATATTTCGCAATAATATAATAAACGACTCAATATTCAATTTCAAACAATGCAGCGGTATGTCAGCCGGGTTCCAATGAATGTAAAAATCCAATTGGATAATTCACTAACTCATCTTGTTTCATAACATCGTCAATTGATTTATATGTCGTGACTGGATTTGTCAGTTTCGCTGGAATTTAAAAATAAATGGCATTGATGAAATGGCGCGTTCTCTGAACTAATCATGATTTCTGTATTCTGAAGAATTTTCGGAAAAATACATTCCAACTCATCTATCGATTGCGTAATTGTATAAAAATTCTTCGGTACAGCAATCACGCCGTTGGCACTGTCGATTTGAATTTTGCCATCACCAATTTCTAACAATTGTTTTAATAATTCATGGGCATAGACAATTTTGTATTATCACACATTAATATGCGTATAATATTATTATGTTCAGTGTACATTTTTGTACATATCCCCAAAGAAACAAACACGTTTATTCGAACAGGCATTTAAGTCATCAGCAAGAGTTGATCGAGGTAGACAGGCAATGGCAACGAAAATCCCTTGATAGTAAGATCAATCCATAACCATAAAGCCGTTGATTCCTTCGTTAATCTTGCATTTCTTCATAAAATGTCTCTCCTGATTTTTTTCACCATTGTACAATCAGTGATACAACGAACGCTTTGCCTATACCACCAGGTGCATCCAAGAAATGTAATCCACCTGCATTATTGGAAGCGGCTGGCACTATTGTGTCATATGCATGTTTTTGTTTGGTTATAATCGATTATACGAATAAACGTAAATTATTAGAATTGAATTGCTGCTCCCTTTGCAATTCACGATTAAACAAATCTTGCATATCACAGTGTGGTGCGGTCATACCCAATTCTACTAATGCTTTATTTGCAATCGTTAGACACATATATTCAATTATTATCGAAGCTTCGTTGTGTATTTCTAAGGTAATTAACAAATCAGGATTTCTTTTATGATGACGCATATGAATTAAAATATCTTCTGCCGTATAATGTTTATATTGGCTCTATAATTCAAGTGGATTTGATGGCATACATGTTAATATAATGGCAAAAAACGTTCGTGTTTGTTGTGGATAAGCTGAAGTAGATACATCATGAAGTGTTGAATCCCAGTGTGTATCATCCTCCAACAAATGCAAGATTTGACATTAGTGGTGCAGAACCATCGATAATTTGACTATCGATAGATGACCTCGAAAACTAATCAGAATATCGATAGTGCTATTTATAGTATCCTCACATAGTAATACTGTCGGTAGTATCGATAGTATTGTAAAATTTGGTATTTTAACCCAAAAACTATCGTACTTTTTTGTCAATTCAGTGCCTAATGCCTGTAAATATTCTCGCTTTTTCTTTCTTCCTCGGAACGGGATACATTTTTACTATTTTATCGACTTCGTCGACACCCCCCTTTGTCTTGTTGTAAAAAGTAACGATGCTGGGTTTGCGCTTTTCATTTGTTCTTTCATCAATTTCTGCAGCACAATGAAGTGGTGATATAAGAACAACAGATCGTTTCTTTTCAGTCACGTAAAATTGACTTGAATATTCAGGTTTGTTTTTATCTATAAAGCTAGGAGGTATTTCTTTCTTGTTTTTGCGGACGGTACCCACCAAAGAAATGTTATAGTCCTTGGCCAAATCGTTCTTCAGCGGCACACTGCTGTACCAATTGTCGACTTCAAGGTTTCTTCTAGTGCCAGAAATTAGTGTAATTAGCCTTTTCACGACGGCCTTCAGGCTGGTTCCCAGCATAAAGGCCAATGTTTAGGACGTAAAACCTAGCAGCAACTACAAACGGATAAAGTTTGATTCCGTATTTGTCAGGCTTTGATTTCGTGTACTGTCGGAAAGGATATTTTCCTCGAAAGCCAACCATCATCTCGTCGATTACAACCTTCTCTCCCACTGAATATGGCAAAAGACAGTTTTCTGTAAACATATCTAAAACTGCTCTTATTGGCGGAGTACGACGAGCTTGACGCGTAGTAGCATCATCGAACCGCAATGAAATTAGGAGAAATTTTACTCTTTTCACTGACATAGTAGTAGGAAAAATAATTATACCAGTCCCATATCTAGCATATAAATCTTCTAAACTTTCATGTTATGTCTTCAAGGATCCCGCTATATACAATAGTCCGAAAAGTGCTCGGATTTCCACCAAATCTGTCCGTTTTGCAGTCACGTATTCTGTGATACATGGCACATTTTTTGAATAAATTCTTTGTTATGTCCGACAACTTTATCTATAATATTCTGTGAAATGAATGAACTCCAGTCGTAAATGTCGTCACAACTACACCATTCCTACTAATACCCACATCTTTCGTTAGAATATTTTGAACTTGACGCCTCACTCTGATATTGTTACATTTTTGGCACTTCGTTACTTTATCGCGCCCTGTAGAGTAGTTACCGTAAAACGGGGTTACATTGATTAATTTTTACTTTTAAATGGACGCTATTCTTTCAATTTCAAAGATAATAATGTAAAAAGAAAAACAGTATTGAAAACTCATTATTATCTACAACAAAAAAAAAAATACAAATATCTGAATATTAAAAAAGATAAAATAAAAAACCTTGTTATCAAAGTTATATTGGTAGTGTGGCTACTTTGATACCCACTCTTTTTTTTATTCCATCGCAAAGACACCCCGTTATACAACAAAAATAAAATATATATTTTTTCAAGTTATCGTTGAGGTAATAATGCGATTTGAACATTTTTGTTGTTACTTTGGGTTAAGGGGCAGATTTGATAGTGGGTACTACAATAATAACAAACAAGATAAACCATATAGTTTTTATAAATTTATAAAAAAATTGCTAAACATTTGCTTAACTTTTAATAAGTCTTATCAATTACTTTCGAGATCTATAAAACTAATAAAAGTCTTATTGTAATTAATTGTATTGTATATTTATTATTGTTATTGTGTATTAATTGTATGAACCGACTATAATAAAAAAAAACAAGTGTTTTCAAAAAGTTAGGTAAATAAAATAGAAAAAAACTACAATTCTTTTATTATCACGTTATTTGGGAAGGAGTAGCATTCGTTAATGTATTTTAGTTTTGGAAGGTAAGTAACAATATCACTTGTTTCAATGATTGAACCACTTTGGGAACTTTCTTTAAAATAGTTTTGCTTCTTTTTGAGATTATAACCTTGAACAATCAGTTCAGTGCCAATGACGTCTTCAATAGAACTTACATAATGATATCGTTGGGGATAGTGCAAATCCGCGAATCTTCCATACGTAAAGGGTGCGTATCTGCAATTGATCCAGTTTTACAGGGAAAAGTTAAAACTGAATAACTTTATTTATTCGATTAATTTTAAGCTAATTTTTTCATAAAAAGTAATTAGTAATGTGTTCTATCTCTTGGCAGAAAATATATCGATTTATGTAAATAATTAAGGCCCTACGACAATTACGCGGATTTGCTTTGACCATAAACTTATAACATTGGAACTTAAGGGGAAAGTACGCGGTTTTGAAATGAAACAAATAACATTATTAAAAGGTTTTAGGTCAATGGGGAATTTAAACTCAGATTCTATCGCTTCTTTTATTATTAAACTTTTGGATCACAATCGTTTTCACTACTTTTATCTCTCGCCACGAATGCCCCCTTGATTGCACGCGTCGATCCGACCCCTGCCACCGAGGTAGCCCGTGATTGGTCGACGCCTGCGATCAATGCACATTGCTGATTGGCCAACCGAATAAATCGTTTACAATCTTATATTTAAAAATTTTAAAATCAGAAAACAATAAATATCGCTAAATAATACATTTAAATTGTAAAAATATTTTGTATAATTAGTTAATCCTAAATAATAATTACTGTACTTAACATAATTTACGTAGTAACATAGTATATAACCTAACAGCTCGGCCATCCTACTTAAAGCGAGTCCCATCGCTTTCCTTTAAAGTTTTATACATCATTAATAAACGGTGTCCCAACTAGCACACAATTTTTAAATTTTAAATAAAACAGATATTAAAAAACATATCGTGAAACTTTATTATATCGTAAGGTAGATAGAATGAGGTTATGTATGGAACAAGATATCGTGCAGATGGCCGCCGCGGCTTTGCAAGCACACACGCGATCTCTGAATGAAATTTTGCATAAATACTGCGGTATTTCATTAATGTAGCGTCCAATTTACTCTTTTAAGGCTTGAGTCGTTGTCGGCTTATTCGTGTAAACCATCGACTTCAAAAAACCCCAAAGAAAATAATCTAAAGGTGTTGAATCGCACGATCTAGGCGGCCAATTCTGGTCTCCGAAACGCAAAATAACACGATCGGGAAATGACTTAACCGGGAAATTGAATTGTTTCTCTGGCTGTATGATATGTGGCGCCGTCTTGTTGAAACCACATGCTCTCCACATTCGTTTCTTCGATTCTAGGCAAGAAAGAACTGGTAATCATTTCACGAACCACCAACCGAACACCATTGACTTTTTGCGCTTGACCTGCCTCATTTTCATAAAAAAAAGGACCAATGATTCCTCCAGCACAAAAACCACACCACACAGTGACACGTTGAGGATGCATTTGCTTCTCATGAATTACTCGAGGATTTTCCTCACCCCAAATGCAACAATTCTGCCTATTGACGAAGCCATCAAGATGGAAATGGGCCTTGTCACTGAAGATGATTTTATAGGCAAAATCAGCATTTACATGTTGTCTCTCCAATACCCAATTAACGAACTCCCTTCGCTGTCCATGATCAGCTGGCATTAGTTCTTGAGTCAATTGAACTTTGTATGGATGAAGATGCAAATCTTTCGTCAAAATTCGCTGCATAGTGGATTTGGAGACACCGATTTGCTGAGTTCGGTGTCGAATTGAGGTGGATGGAGTTTGAGCAACATCATTACGTACAGCTGCGACATTTTCGGTCGATCGACCTGGTCGAAGGCGAGTTGTTGTCTTTACATCACTAACAGACCCAGTTTCGGCAAATTTATCCATTAATCTCTTTACAGTTGACTCTTTTGGAGCATTGATGTGACCCCAAAATGATCGCAATTTGCGAACTGTAGCC
Source organism: Danaus melanippus (assembly GCA_010014825.2). Classification (NCBI taxonomy): domain Eukaryota; kingdom Metazoa; phylum Arthropoda; class Insecta; order Lepidoptera; family Nymphalidae; genus Danaus; species Danaus melanippus. The sequence continues at coordinate 5,284 of JAAAKD020114173.1, read as the reverse complement.
GCAAAACTTTCACCATTTTGGTAAAACAATTTTACAATGAGAATGCGTTGTTCATTCGTGTAGCGCTCCATTTTTACTAATCTTGTACCTTCTACAAGCAAACAATAACAATTGTTCAAATGTCAAACAACGACACTTACTTAAAATGGCGCCAAATTTAAAAATTGCTTTCTAGTTGGGACACCCGTTACAATAAACCGAATTTCATACAATCATAATTAATAATGAAGTGGTCAAAGTCAGAATTCATTAATTAAGAATATTGTTAGTTAAAATGAGGTTTAGAAATAAAAATAAATAAATTTAAGCCTATCAGAGCCCACTGCTGAGCACATGCCTCTTCTCACATGGAGAAGGTTTGAGCAGTAATCACCACGCTTGCTCAAGAGGGATTGGTGATTTCAAACTTATAATTGGAAAATTATAAGTCCAGGTTTCCTCACGATGTTTTCCATCACCGTATGTCAGTTGTGTTAATACTCTTAGAAAGTACATATGACTCGGAAAAATCACATTGGTACTTGCCGGGATTCGAACCCGCGCCCTCGTGCATGAGAGGCGGGCCTTTTAACCTGTAGGCCACCACTGACTTGAAGTTTAGAATATAATTTAAAATATTTTAACTTAATATACCTATTATTTTTTTTTTTAATGAAAGCATAAAATATATTTATTATTAATATAACTAACAAAACAAAAAAAAAAGATATAAAGGAACATAATGTAGATATTAGATACTAATATTTAAAATTAATCTTAGTATAAGTACAAACATTACTTATGTATTTGATTTAGGATACAACTCTACTATTTTTATATAATATTATTCATCGTTTTCGACTTCATTTTCAGAAAATTCTGATTCGAGATTTCTAGAAAAATTCATCCATGGCTGGATTTTATCTATGGCCACGACAGCTTCATATTTCCGACCATGTTTTTGAGTTAAAGGTGTATCCTCAACTAAGAATCGATAATTATCGAGCATTTTTAATATGCGGTAGGACCTTGATATTTTACTGCAAGTTTCTGTGAATTACCATCGTGAGGTACCTGCCGTTCAACTAGCACTAAATCCCCTTCCTTGTATTGTGTCGCTGGCTTCCTGTGTTTATTGTAATTAGCTATATCTCTTACCTATTGTTCTTTTATTTTTTCTCCAGTCTCCTGTCTCAACTCGTCTAACTCTTCTACTGGAATCCTATTTATTGTATCATTGATGACTTCGCTTGACTTACCTTCTGTTCTGCTGATAACGTTAAAGCCGAATAATAATTCTGAGGGGCTTTTTTGTGTAGTTTAATGTTTGGTGGTATTGATACCGACCTGTATGTCTGCGATATGCTCATCCCAGGAATTTTCATCTTCACCGTGACTAGATGTGGCGAGTGCATCTAAAATAGTTCTGTTAAATCTTTTGACTTGGCCATTAGCTCGAGGTGTGGCCACTGCATTTTTAATGTGATTTATGCCGTATGCCTTAATGAAGTCCTGGAAAGTTTTACTAGAGAAACAAGTGCCTCTGTCTGTGACCAAACGTGACGGAACTCCAAAGTAACTTACGTATTGTTTCATTACGTGTACCGAAGTGATTGATTTTGTATTTTTGGCCGCGTTTATACTTACATATTTTGTATACCCATCTACAATCACCAATAAATAGCAGTTTCCTTTTATACTTCTGATGAACTGTCCCAGATGATCTGCATGTACGGTATGAAAAGGTTTACTTACCTTTTCGATAGGGTGTAATTCACCTTCACGTTTCCCGCCGGTAGCTTTATGGTGTGCACATTTTAAGCAGGAGGTGACATATTTTTTTACGAATTTTCGCATCTTCGGTAACCAGAAATGTTCTTTTAAGCGTTGTAGAGTTTTCTCGAATCCCCAGTGACCCAAATCATCGTGATTCATCTTTAAAATCTGCCACCTCACTCCTCGAGGTAATAACCATCTCATTTCTTCTCCTACTACACGGTAAACTCTATCATTCTTAAGTTTATAATTTTTGTGCACATCTATCGCTTCTTCTATGGTAGGATCTAAAAGGATTTACTTAATTCTCCTTATCTCTTCATCAGCAGACTGCATCGTTGTTATCCAGTCATCATTGGATCTCTGTATTGGTAAAATATCTAAAACGTGCTCGTTACTAACAGCGTTACATACAGATAATAGATTTTCCAATAATTTGACATCCCAATCAAGACACGCTTTCCACAATTTTTGGATAAAAACTTTAGCGCTAATTACTACTGGTGAGATCCATCCGATAGGGTCGTAAAGTCTTACAATATTTGATAAGACTTTGCGTTTAGTAATAGGTTCCTCAATTTCGGTTAAATTTACTACATATTCAAAATTATCTGTACACCTGTTCCAGCAAATTCCTAAAAATGTCATCATATTATCAGTTTTAATTGTTAGAGATTTCTCAGTACTTAAATTCTTTTGTTCAATTTGATTTAAAAATGTTTGATTGTTGCTACTCCATTTTTGCAATTCAAAACCACCCGATCTCATAAGTTGACACATTTCGTAAATATGTAATGCTTCTTCCTCAGTTTCACAACCTGTCATTAAATCGTCGACATAGAAATCTCGTAAAATAATTTGTGCTGCCAGTGGATCTACAGATCCAAGGTACAATTACAAAGTTAGTATTCAGTATTGATCGAAATCACACGACGTTCCGCGGACGACGTGGCGTATCTTTCCTACTGCGGTTCAATTCGCCGATCTTAGCACGATACATCCAGTTCCCCGAGTTACGTCAAGCGGACTGTCCCTTGAAGTTCTCTATCCTTCCGTTAGTGACGTTCGCTTTTACTAAATAAGTAATATATTTATCGTAGAAATAATCAATTTCATTTCTAAAATTACAAATGCGCCGTCATATGTAAAACTCTCTTTTTTTTTTAAATATAATATTTTAACTATATTCTAACAAATGCAAGTTATTTGTGAACTTGCGAAGTCGCGTTATGAAGTCAGTTAAGTCAGAGTCAGTGACCTCGTTTGAACAGAAGAAATTTCCACGAAGACGCAGCGGCTCCCCGTGAACCAACTTTGAAGGCAGTGATTTGAAATCCTAGTTATTAGAACTGCGCGCACCTAAAAGAACAGGAGGAAGAGATTCGCCCTAACGGCTATCTTCATGGCAGGTAATTGCAGCTTTAAGCTGCCGGTGGAACCTTTCAACTAGCCCATCACAAGCCGGATGGTAGGCCATCGTTTTTTATACTGAAAGCTTAAGCCTAAGCGTCTTTGCATTAAATGACTAAACAGGGTGGACTCGAATTGTATCCCGCGATCAGTATTGCTTCATGCTACCGTGAAAAGGGGTCGATGGCTGGGAGGTAATAGCGGTAGCCCAAAAAATTGGCAGAGGACTAACAAGATTATTGTGAATGTCAATGAATCTAGCCCGGGGAAGTTCATACGTGCCCAAAGGTGAAGATGTCTGTGGATCTTAGACCGTTGACATGGCAAACATGTACGCACCCATTTCCTTCAGTCTCTTTTGATACCCGGCGATATGAAACGAATGGTAATTAATCCGAGTGGCATTAGCACTGGGGTGGCTGAAAGAACATATTTATGCGTGTGCTAAGGGTTTCTAATATATGTTGCTGGAAGAATTATCATCCAGCCTACATTATATTTCCATTAGTAGTGAATGCATCTCGAAAGTGAATATACTCTTCATAATGTAGATTGATCTGGTTCAATCTGATGAATGTCAAACCCTCTGTTTCTATTTTGACATACATACGTGTCAACAGCATATTTACGAAATAAAGCCGACATTTCAATATGATTGTCTTTACTTTTACGCACCATCAGGCGGTATAAGTAAAAATTCACTGAACTTACTTTTTTATTAGTTTCAGCACCTGTAAGTAGTATATTATTCCGATGCCCTTGTAGTCAGCATCTGTTATCGACAACAAAAAACTAAAATCTTGGTGTATTTGTCCTTCTATCTTCAAATTAAACCAATAGTTATAGTTTACTATCAAAAACATAAAATAATCCAAACAAAATCAAAAAAAGTCGTGTCACCTTAAAGGTTGGCATATAATTGTTACAAATTATATTTGTGGCACCAAAGGAAGTTTATTTGAATCAGTTGTTGTATGTTTGTGGGGAAATGTATGGAATGGGTTAAAATTCCTGAAAAAAATGAATACAATGGCTCTTGTGTTGTAACAAAAAACACAAATTTAAGTTTCTCATTTTCCAACACAATCCATTTGCTTCGACTTTTTTATTTTAATGAATATTTGTTTGGTTTGTAGCATTGTACCAAAGTTTGGAACTACAAAATCCCTTCGCCTGAGTTTGGCACGACTCAAAACGTATTAATAATAATTTCTTTATTTGTGCAACATAGGCCCACTTGTTAGTATTTTTTTTACTTATAAAACTATGTTAGTCTAATAATAATAATTATGTCTAAATTAACAACATATTCAGAATTAAAAATTAACAAGGTAGCCACACACCAAACAGATACCACATAATTAAATGTTAGGAGTTACAATCAATTATTTATTATACTATCTCCTAACAAGTATTTTTATATAATGCTGAAGTATTGGTGCGTCAAATTTACTTGTGAGCAATTTTAGTATACTATTGGTAATGACGGAACACGCAATTGCTTTTCATAAGAAATTTTATTTTTAATCACACTGTCACTACAATATTTTACTCAATTTTTTTTTGGAGCTATTGTTTATTATTTTTGACATGCATAAATGGTACTGAAACGGTCTAATCAACTTGAATGTATGAACCGTAAATAATTTGATTTATGATATCAACGGTCGGTGGATGCAATGAAACCAAAATTTAAATATCTTAATTTTATTTTAAAACTAACTTACAATTAGGTAATTGGTTCAAACCAATAGTAACGCAACAATATAAAATAAATATAATACTAATAAGTCTGTTTACACGTTTCACACACACACATCAGTTCACAGGAAAACTAATTATAAAAAAATTATTAAAACACAATAAAAAGACGTTGCCTGATAATTTCACGTAATTCCTCTAATAAATAGGACATTCGGAATTATTTTTTTTATATATATAAAACTACATATTAGACGTGTTAAAGTGAAAAATATTTTTTTTTATATGAACATTAAATAACCTTTACGATCTCTCGATGCTTTGCAAACCTACTCGTGACATTAGATATTTAACTAAAGAGAATCTTTTATATCTTTTATCACCAAGTTTCTAAACAACAATTTGTTCAACTGGCACA
>JAAAKD020114050.1:0-10469 GCA_010014825.2 Danaus melanippus | reverse complement strand
GGAAATGTCTATGAATCTATTTTATTGCTTTGGCAATACTAGGGATAGTGACAGTTGTCAACATTGACATTTGACAGTAACTGACGTCAGTTGAAAAGTAAGAATGTCTAACCTTTATTCTGCATAAATTTTTATGTTGCTTCCAAATCTTGCTACGACGAAATCACACCACAATTCAATGATTTCTCATTCCCACAGTACCTTTACTTGTTGTTGTTGTGACTCCCCGTGAGTAACAGTTTTTAAGCAATTTTAAATCTCACTTAATTTTGGAGCTAGCACGATATCGAAGTTTACACGTCAAGCACCGGAAACGGAAAAAAACCCATCGCATCAGCTTACTTTTTATTAAATTTGACCTGTTGTCTTGTATGGGTACATAAAAGGGAGATCCAAGGTAGTAATTGTTAACTGCCTTCATTATCGAGATATGGTTATACCATACATGTATATGAATTTAGCTCATTAGAAACACTAATATAGCTTGTTGTATACTGTGAATTCGAACCGAAAACGTTCTCAAACTTCATTAAAAATGATACAAAGTTGTATATTTAGGTCACAAGCCTAATAAAATAAAGATAAACAACAAATCAACTTATGATTATTGGTTTAGCATAAAGTAGAGAAAAAATTTAAAACGAAAAGTATGTCTGATATATATATGAGAACCTGACAAACTTCACAATTTAAGAAACACTTAACATAGAAGAAGTAGTAAAAGTAAGTTAGACTTTTATTTAAAATACAAGAAAGTGAAAAATAATAAAATTATATCTACACGAAGAACATTCCAATTTTCGTTTTCATAAAATTTAATTTTAGTTGTTTTTATGATAGACATGCCATTCTATGACTTCTAACAGAGAATTTAACAAATTAAATATTTATGGGACTTTTCGATTGCCGAAAATATTAAGATTAATAAATCCACTCTATCCGGTCTGTTATTTATTTGTGTATATTAATGTAAAAATGAAATAATAAGATCTGGTAATAATATGTTATCATTTACAAAGCAAATCACATTGTTTATCTGGATTTTAAACGAATAAATAAAACTTCAAAGTAATCAGGAAGCATTGTTTTCATTAGAATAACTTAATTTATATTGAAAATAGATTAACTCTAGTGTTGTATACATATGTATTGTTGATTTTTAATATAAAAATACATTCTTATTAATCAGGCTCTATGGGAAAACTGAGCTATAACAATAGTATAGGTCACATAAATATTCATAACTATAAAAGGAAATTTGTAATCTAAAGGAATAAGATGTAACACATATAACTGAAACGGTCTGGCACCGATGTATTCAGTAAATCGTTGAACATCCCGTATATAGACGGAATCTGAAACTGTGCAACACACGATTTTTATAATCGCAGATTTATTTATACTCGTATCTTTTCACTGGTTCCAATAATACGTTCATTCCGAAAGAAAAAATGCTATTTCCACACCATCTATCAACACCAACAATCTTACCACTTTCATTAAGAAGGATTTCCAGAAGAATAATTTTTAACTTACAAGCTTCTTTAGATAACATGTTTGAAAAGAAAGCAGGCAGAAAGACGAGTACCATGTGTTGGAGTGTGTAAAGACACCATACTGTATCGTGAAGGATTCTTTTCTGAAATTAAAATTTGTTTCAAATGGTTTATAATGTCAATATTTTTTTAAAATAAGTCAATAATATCTCATAGCCTGTACAGTTCGTTCTTCTAGAAATTACAAGCATAATACATCGATTTTGAAAACAGCCTCAACGCTTAGTTAGTCCAATACATAAAAAGTCTTACTGATGTAAATCTGTCTTCAGCTATTAATACGTAATATAAATGATGTATCAATTCGGGGATTTGTATAAATATGGTAAATAAGAGCTGAAAAATATAAGTTCATGATTAAATGAATGGAAGGGACATGAATGCATCTGCGTGCATCCAAAGTTAGTCTAGAAAGTTGGAGGTAGGTGACAAAAAACTAAAGTGACTGAAAGATATTTGCGAAAGTTAATGTTTTATGTTAAACTATTCTTAGGAAAGGTTGAGATATCATTATGAAATAAAACATGGTGTCAGGGAACTAAACCTTAATGAACTTACGAAGTAATCAAATACTCCTTTTGTATTCTCGGTACAATCAATTAGGAATTTATACAAGATCTGATATGAAACAATCTGAGTGCAATTATTTACAACGAGAATTATTAATTGTTTCAAACGAGAATAAACCGAATAAAATAATAAAAAGTTAAACAATAGCAAAAAATTTAAACTAAGGGACAATATAGAAAGTAATAAATATTCACCAAACTAATTTTGGCATGAAGAAAAATTACATGTTAGGACATTTAGACAAGTATTTGTTATTAATGTAAAAAACATTGCACAGAAAACTACCATTTCTATTTTAAAAGTATTTTGAACACATAACTCATAATCAACGAAATAGAGATGTTCTAAGACAGAATACAATGATTTATCATGATCACAATACAAGAGAATAAAGACTGTTAGCGTGTATTGAATTATTTTTGAAATTTTATAGTTTTCATATCTCATCGATATTTGAATTCCTATTCCACTACTCATATTTGATAAAACCTTAAGACTTTATTGAAATTTGAAGGAAAGAAATTTTCTGAAATCGAACTACTATCAACAAAACTGTGACCTGAAATGACGAATCATTATTTTTCTAGGTTATAAAAACTTTATAAGTATAACGAATTCAAAGGTATGTTAATATTATTATTTACGTAAAGTAATCTACTATTCGAATTCGACTATTCGAATAATTAATAATTGAGGGTAGTTGAAATTATCTGGTGTCACCGGCATAATCGCCTGCATAGCCAGCTGTGCAAGTGTAGTAATAACAATGAGTGTTGGTTGGTCTAAATGCCGGCAAGAGTGCCGATTACCGATAGTCTCGCTCGAGCCGTCGGAGGGATTGGACCTCGTCGTAGTGAGATATTCGTCCAGCCGCCTGTGAGGTTACCCTCGATAGGCTCGGGGCCTGACGACTGTCGAGAGGAAAGACATAAGTGACGTCAGTTATGCTGACGTCACTCTCTTTTAAAACAACGAATTCGCTTCTTCTCCAACATATATTAATATAATAAAGCGTTCTATTTCATCATATTCAATCAAACTACAAAACCATCAAGATTGAACGAGTCTTTATTTAATGGTTTCAAATAAATATATGAAATATGTTAATATGGCGACATAGAAGAAAGGAGAAAGAACAATTATCTGTTTGAGTTTCAGCTTCAGCACAAATGCAAAAACTGAACTAAAATTCATTGCTAATTATGCGTTTTCGTTCTTAAAATTTGGTTTAACTATTCGGACAGTTCAGTAAAAACTATGTTCGGAAAAGGTTTTATACACATTGATATCAACAAAGAATATGACTAGATGTCAAGAGTCGCGCAGATATAGAGCGTTGTTGGTCTTTACCCTATAGGGTACAGGTTAGGTTATAGTAGTAGTATAGAGTTATCTGGTACAATTCATGAACGCTATATAAATAAAGCTAATAAAACCTCCTGAACTATACCTTTTCATGACTAGATATAAAGACCTCGAGTTGCAAGAGAATACGAAACCCTTTACGCTTCGCAATGTAAAAGGTACTCTGTTTGGGGCTGCATGAAGACACCATTGCTAAAAAAAAGGTAGTAGAACCTTGCCGTGGTCAAGTTACTGCATGTCGAACAAGGGTTAGCTCGACCGGGGAAGTACCACACTCTCACAGACGATCGAAGTTAAGTAGACTTAAATGGCTGCGTTTTCAGTATAAGATATGCAACCCTTGTCGACACACTACAGATTTCCACAATGCTGCTAGTGAGACATTTGTTGTACAAGAAACCGACACCAGCTTAGGAGGGCCTATCACTTTCTCGGAAGTAGAACAGCTCGCCGACTCAAGGGTTATCTGGTCCTCCCCCTGCCTTCGGACTTCTGATAATCCCACTATGTGCCAGTTTATTCGGCCTAGTTCTACTTCGAGTTCGGTGAGGTGTTATTCCAGCCGTAGACTTTGTCCGTTGTACGTCGCCAGGTTTAATTTCTTAAGATGGTGGTAGCCTACCGTAGCCCGGAGATTCCTAGCACCCCCTATACCGCTGTTACAACGACCGCTACCTTGGTCAGGAATAGCGGTACCACCGGGAACTGGGGGCCATTTTTGGTTTTGTAACGCCATAAGGAGGTTTTTGGCCTACTGATGCCACGCTGGCCAGACGGGTTGGCATAGGGTTTGGTTTCGAGTTTTCCTTCTTTAAGCAATACTTATATTTATATTAAATTCTTATAATATACATGTGTACATAAGTCTTAGAAAAAAAAATTACAATTAGAACAGGTAAGTAGTAAGGGTATAGTTAATTAAAAATCTACCAAAAATTACAATTATACTTAATCAGACAGAAGAATTGAACACAAGAGGTTACTATGCATGATGCACTTAAAAATTGTCATCATTTACGTAACTAACTCTAAGGTATACATCATCATAATCGTTGGGGCTAGGACTGTGGTCACTCTCGCACGCTCCGTTATCCTTTTTCTGGACTTGGTAGTTATTATCGGAGTACTAATGCATCCAATGCATGCATGTACTGCTGCACCTCTTCAACTTCCTTGTTGACAAACACAAACCCGTTTATCAAATCACACAATTTTACAGCCTTTTTTCTGTAAAACGGCCATAATAACATATTCCTGAAGGTGGTCTAGGTATATGCGTCGACCTCGACATACTCTGATGAGAGTATCGAATCCATGTACGAAGACATAGATAAGGCATTCCATGGTACCAGGAAGGCTCACTACAATATTGTGATGGGAGACTTCAATGCCAAGGTGGGAGTACAAGAACGCGGCGAAACCAAAGTCGGACCTAATGGTGTGGGGCGCCGAAATCACAGGGGCCAAATGTTGGTCAACTTTCTAGAGTTCGAGGGGCTCTTCTTAATGAATTCCTTCTTTAAGAAAACACCCCACAGAAAGTGGACATGGCGAAGCCCCGATAATGTGACGAGGAACGAGATAGATTTCATCATCACAGACAAGCGGCATATATTTAAAGAAGTATCTGTGATCAATAGGTTTCATAACGGTAGCGATCATAGACTTGTCCGAGGCTCTCTAAACATTAATCTCAAGGCCGATAGAACTAGGATAAAGAGACCTATTCTCAGACCCACGCTGCCCTAAATAGCTGCAGGTTACGAAAAGTTTCAGTTGGAACTTTAAAACCGTTTAGCACTGCTGGAAACCACGGACAATGTTGACGAAATAACCGACAAAGTGGTCATAACGCTACAGAATGTGTCTCGAATGTTGTTTCCCGGAAAACATGGTAATAGGGAATCTAAGCTCTCGACCGAAACTCTCGAACTTATGAAGGAAAGGCGAGAAACGCCAGACGGCCAGATGTCATCGTCACATAGGTGGTCCCTAAATCTGAAAAATAAAGAAACTAAGGCGACGTGACCTCCGACGCTACCGCACTCGTAATATCGAGGCTGCAATCGAGCGAAACAGTGGCGTCAAAGTCTTCGCTCAGCAATAAGGTAGACCCCATCTTGCGTAACTGAAGACAGGGGACGGTAGGTCCGTCACCTCCAAGTTCCAGATTATTGAGGAAATCGAGAGCTTTTATAGACACCTCTACGCCAAACGCATGACTACACCTTTGAGACCTAGGGATGATGACCACAGGGCCCCACTCACACGCCACTACACCGGGACATCCCGGATATCGATCCGGGCGAGGTTAAGGCAGCTCTCAGACAGCTTAAGAACAACAAGGTGCCAGGTGATGATGGAATTACAAGCGAGCTCCTTAAGGCCGGTAGGACTCCAGTCCTTAATAAGCTGGCAAGTCTCTTTAATTCCATTATCCACCAACGCGTGGAGCCGGAGTGTGGTGGTTCTGTTCTTCAAGAAAGGCTACAAAACCTTACTGAAGAATTACAGACCTATCTCACTCCTGAGCCACATATACAAACTGTTTTCTACAGTATTTCTAGAGTAGTCACAAACCGCCTCACTAGAAAACTCGATGAGTTCCAGCCACTAGAACAAGCCGGGTTTCGAAAAGGCTTCAGCACCGTAGACCACATCTATACTGTTCGGCAGATTATACAGAAAACTGAAGAGTACAATCAGCCGCTGTGTCTGGCTTTTGTGGATTACGAGAAAGCCTTCGACTCCATCGAAACTTGGGCGGTTCTAGACGCTCTGCAACGATGTGATATAGATTGGCGATACATCGAGGTGCTAAGAAGCTCATATGACACCGCCACCATGACCATCCAGGTCCAGGATCATAAGACCAACTCCATTGAGCTGCGTCGGGGTGTCAGACAAGGGAATGTTATATCCCCGAAGCTATTCACCAACGCACTTGAGGACGTCTTTAAGACTCTGGACTGAGCTGGACAGGGTATAAACGTGAACTTTAAGCATATCTTGCACCTTCAGTTTGCCGACGACATCGTCATAGTAGCAGATTCGCTGGAACAGTTAAGCGGGATGCTGCATAGCCTTAATGAAACCTCAGGGTCGGTCTTGGCATGAACCTGGATAAAACCAAAGTCATGTTCAATGAACATGTTCTGCTTAGGTCCGATATATGTCGAAGGATCGATGCTTGAAGTTGTTCAGGAGTATAACTACCTAGGACGAGTAATAAAGCTCGGTAGAAGCAACTTCGAGCGAGAAGTCGAACGCAGGGTTCAGTTGGGTTGGGTGGCTTTTAACAAACTTCATCGAGTTTCAAACAAAACACCGCAATGCCTGAAGACAAAAGTGTTCAACCAGTGCGTTCTGCCTGTTAAGACTTACGGTGCTGTAATGTGAACATTGACGGTTGGACTGGTACAGAGATTTAAAGTCGCACAGCGGGCTATGGAGCGAGCTATGCTAGTAGTTTCTTTGAAAGATAAAGTTCGCAATGAGGTCATCCGACAAAGAACCAAGGTAACCGAAATAGCTCACAAAATTAGCTCGCTGAAGTGGCAATGGGCTGGTCATGTCTGCCGAAGGACTGATAACCGATGGAGCAGACGAGTCCTAGAATGGAGACCGCGAGTCGGCTACCGTAAGGTAGAAGCCCCCCTGCCAGGTGGACTGACGACCTAAAAAAGATCGCTGGAGGAGACTGGATGCGGAAGGCGGAGGACCGGATATTGTGGCGCGAATTGGGAGAGGCCTATGTTCAGCAGTGGACCAAGATTGGCTAAATTGAAATGGCTGCGTTTCGTCTGATGGGTGAGATAACCAGTTATCCTTTCCTCTTCCTCTCCCACAATCAAGGTCTGCAACGCATCAGCAACATTCCTTAAGTTATATAGGTCCATGAACGATTTACTACTGGAGAGTTGACATATCTGAAATCCCAAGACGGAGTGAAAATATAATAAAACTAACTGCTGGCGACCCTACTTAAGTGACTTTTTATACACAAACTGTACACATATAGTGTAGAAGATGATTGGATTTTGTCGGAAGGAGTTATGCACCTGAAATTTATTGTTGAAATGTACGCCCGACCCAACTATCTATACTATTGTATAGATAGTTGGGTCGGGCGTACATTTCCAATGAGCGTACTATATGTGAGCACATTGAACATAAAAGCTATGAAGATTTGATGAAAGCTGGGTCCGAAAAAAAAGGGGGCGTTATGTATAGGCCTGGGGGTTGAATCATGATTTCATTCAGGTTGGATAAATTATAGTCGTTTTCTAGTAAGTGAAAAAGGGGGGACACTAAAAAAATAAATAATTTATTCTCAAAGTGGGCCGTACCGAAAATAAGTTCGGGATCCCCTGATTTAAGACGTAGATGTAGATTCGACAGTAATTTTAAGTGTCCAGATCACTGTTCTTGGGATGTTACGTGATCGAGTTCTGCGATACTATCCACTGCAACTTCTGGGTTTTATATAAATAGAATTTTAGTTGTTCAAAATCATCGATATTTCAATTCTACTATCTCACAATTTAAGAAAAATTGCCAGATACTAGAATTCAATTTTTTTTTTGTCTAATTAATGGGGCAAAAATTCAGTTCTAACATTGATTTTGTTAATATTATCCTCCAGCCCCTCATCCTCTCATTATTTTCTCTTCTCCTGTTCGACTGATTGATTGCCTGTAAGAAGACAAAAACCGCAGCTCCAATTAACATAATAATACTAGGTTTATAACATTTCAAAAAAACTTCACTTAATATTTTTTATTTACTGTTATCAACATTAAAAATATGTCCAAACTAATTTAGGAAAATAGATTAAAAAAGTTATACATTAACTGAAGTAACTTTTCCGTGTATAATGGAATATATCATAATGTATTTTAATTAAGTAGAAAAGGCTATTTACATATTGTTTCTCACATCAAACACAAAGTAAGAGAAACGTGATAAGTCGACATCGTGTCAAACATTACCATGAATATTATACAAGAAAAACAATTAAATTTACCTATTAATATAATAATGAAAGTTCGATTGTTTTTTGGTTTCTACTTCAAAGTCAGTGACAATAAATTTATCATAATTACAGCAAAATTTTACTGCATTTGTGCCATTTTCACTGTCATGTACAATATTATTTCAATGTACCTTAAATATCTAGATAGTCATTACAATAAAATTCTTTTGATTAATTTAATTCTATATACTAGTAACGGTTTCGTATCACTAGCTACTGATGGCGAAAATATTTCTAAATATTATTCCAGTTTAAATAAAATTGGATCCGTCTTATTAGTAGATGTGAACATGAAGAAATACGTTTCTTTTATTTATTTTTATTTATTTGTTGGAGTAGTAATAGCACATACTGTTAGATTTCTAATTTTGTTAATGGAGTGTGGTTTCTTGGATATACATGAGTTATTGATTGGTTCGGCTTTTTTGTTCGCTACAAACTTGACATTTTTCAATAGAGTTATAATGTTTGAACTGTTATGGAATCGTATGCGGACACTCAGACATACGATGGAGAGGAAAATAAATTTTAGCCTGTATGAAGGCGAAGAAAAAAACGAACTAGAAATTTTAAAAGTTCAAGAGTGTTTATTCATATACAGTGATTTATTGGAAATTGTCGGATTTATCGAAGGAGCAACAAAATTTATAGTGAATAGTATACTTTTATATATATCACCTAATAATATATATAAATGCATATGTATGTAAAAGATAAAAATTGTAAACCTAACTCTAAAATATTTATTTCTCTTTCCCCAGATAATCACCATTTGGCCATCTTATTTGTTTCAAATTTACTATATTGTGAGAGATTTTTTCACCGTACGCGTATGTGTGAACAAAAATATTACAACAAAAATATAAATACAATAGTCTTCCCTTTGCCTTAACGAAACTTCAAAATCCATGTCTTATTCAAAATTAGTTAATAAACAGTAACGACATTGTTAGTAAGTAATATTAACCAATATTTTTAGATCCACAGTGTATTATTAATTGAAACTATATCAAATATTATCTTGCCTTTGGTACCATCGTTGTTGGCAGAATTGATAAGATTTGAGATTTCAAAAATAGAAACACATTTGAAGAAACAACTTCTCGTCTGCTCTGGTAAAATTTCTGAATATAATTCAATAATTCTTTGATGAATAACAAGTTTAAATATATATTATACATTTTTTTATATTTACAGGTGACTTTTCACGTAATAAAATTTTAGATGCTTTGACGTTCCTCAGATTAAATCCATTTGTGTTTTCTGTTTGGCGTCTCTTCAACGTTGACATCACACTGCCGCTTGCCTTAATTAGTGTGTGCACCACTTACATTATCGTACTTATACAATTGAAAAAGATATATTAACAGAAAAAATGAGCATTCACGATAAAAATTATAAAAGTTTAAGGGAAAATAATTAAAATGGAGTTTTGCTATTTTTCGAAGAAAAATTTCCTATGTTGCGATGTCTATAGGCGAATCATCTGCCCTCATCTTGCTCCCTTTTGCACAAAAAAAACACATTTTTACTGAAAATTTATCTAATGCTGTGTGGACTTAAACTTAAATTATTTAATGTTATTGAATGAAATTAAATGTTTTTAAAATTAATGAAAATAATGTTCTTCTTATTTCATATTATTATATACTTACATTTCGTCCTATCATCCGTATAGCGTGAAGGAAGAAAAAAATATTAATGTCTTATGGAACTCTAAGTCATTTTTTTAAGATTATAAGAAAACTCTGATACTGAGTGAAATGAAATCTCAAAAGAATTATTGAAACCAATCTTGTCCATAACATATTAATTACTATTTTATAACCAGTGCTAACATAAATAATTGCCATTAACCAAAACACGAAGACTCGAGTTCTGGTGTATCTATCTATCTGATGAAGCCTTGAAATTTAAACCAATAATACGGTAATATTTTCGTT
>JAAAKD020114040.1:0-10472 GCA_010014825.2 Danaus melanippus | reverse complement strand
TCTCAGGTGCGAAATATAAAAATCAAGAGTTGTACTTTACAATCATCGTTTCAAAAGTTATTGTACCTACCACAAGTGATAACAATTCAAGTAAGCAGAGTTCTACAGCAGAAAGAAAAAATGAACAAGGTAAACAAACTAGCAAAGATTCGACAACAGTAGATCAACCACAGGAACAAGAGACTGTAAAAAAAGAAGTAATTCATGAAAACGAAAAACCTAATAGTGGATTGAATGATACCTTCAAAGAAGTAAACAAGGAGATTAATTCATCACTTAAACCGTCGTTAAAAGTGCCTACAGAGATTTACCAAATGCCTCAATCATCTGGTGTAGCATTAAATAACGAGCAATCTAAATCTCCAAACGTGTCAGCTCACAATTTGGAAATGCAATTGGCAGGAACAGTTGGAATGTTTGCTGGCGGTGTAGTTGCTATTGGAACAATTACAGTATTTAATAAGTTTTATAAATTTTGGAAAATAGTAAAAAAATAAAAAACACTTGTATTTATAATAAAATAGACTATTAATAAATAAAAAAATTCCCATTTAAATTTTAATGGGAATTTTTCTATTTTATGCGTTCAAAACTTTTGATAAGAAATCTTGTAAACGGGGATGTTTTGGGCTATCAAAGAGTTCTTCTGGTGTACCATCTTCCAAGATAACTCCACCATCCGTAAAGATTACGCGGTTAGCAACTTTACGTGCAAAGCCCATTTCGTGAGTAACAATCAGCATTGTCATTCCTTCTTCGGCCAATTTTTGCATAACGGCTAGAACGTCACCAACCATTTCAGGGTCAAGCGCTGAGGTTGGCTCGTCAAAGAGCATAACGTCAGGATTCATTGCCAGGGCACGGGCGATGGCAACACGTTGTTTTTGACCTCCTGAAAGCATTTCAGGCATTGCATCTTTCTTATCTAACAAGCCAACTGTTTCAAGAAGTTGAATCGCTTTTTTATCTGCATCATCTTTTGACATCTTTTTCAATTCAACTGGAGCATATGTAATATTTTGCATCACAGTCATATTTGGGAAAAGATTGAAATGTTGGAAAACCATTCCAACGTTTTGACGAACAAGATTAAGATTTGTATTTTTATCAGTAAGGTTAAATCCGTCAATAATAATATCGCCAGAAGTAGCTGTTTCGAGCCCGTTTAAAGCTCTAAGAAAAGTTGATTTTCCTGAACCTGAAGGACCGATGATGCAGACTACATCACCTTTTTCAAATTTTGTTGTAATTCCTTTTAGAACTTCGTTTTTTCCAAAAGATTTGTGAAGATCAGTGACTTCGATTTGAGTATTGATTCCCATATTAGTATGTTCTCCTTATTTCATTCTTTTTTCAACACGACGTCCAATCCACATCAAGAAGAGGAGGACAATCATGTAAACTAAACCAATTAATCCATAAACACGGAAGGCTTGGAAGTTACGTGCCACGATAATTTGACCTGTTTGGAGCAATTCAACAAGTCCGATAACTGAAACTAATGTTGTATCTTTCAATGTAATGATGAATTGGTTAATCAAACTAGGAATTGTAATTTTAATAGCTTGAGGTAAGATAACCTTGCGCATTGATGTCAGGTAAGTCACACCGAGTGAGCGACTAGCTTCCATTTGTCCAGAAGGTACAGCTTGAACACCAGAACGAACGATTTCTGCAATATAAGCAGAAGAGTTCAAGGTAAGGGCGATAACACCCGCTGTAAATTCATTAAGTGGTGATTGATGACCCGTAATGATTTGTAACAAGTTAGGAATTCCGTAGAAGATAAAGATTGTTAACACTAAAAGCGGAATTGAACGGTTAAGGTCAACATAAATGCGGGCAATTGTACGAAGAATCTTGCTTGGAGCTACTGAGAAGAGTCCAAAGATAATTCCGACGATCATTGCCAAGATAAATGAAATAACAGCAAGCTCAAGCGTAACGAGTAAACCACGGCCAATTTGTTCCCAGTTATTTTGTAAAATACCAAAGAAAGTATTTTCTTTTGCACTTGATTGGATTGTTTTAGCATCACTAGCTAAATATTTATCAATGATTTTATCATATTCACCATTGGCACGGAGATTTGCTAAACCGTTGTTAAACATTTCAATCAACTCTGGGTTGCTTCCTTTTTTCACAGCGAATCCATATTGACCATCAGGAATTGGTTTAATCGGTGTGGCAAATTTTTGTCCTTGTTTAATGGCATATTTAATGACGGGTTCGTCATCCATTAGAGCATTGATAGAACCGTTATTCAATGATGAATACATGGTTGTCGCATCAGAGAAAGTTTTTACGGTGTAGCCATATTCTTTTGCATGGGCGTTAAGGTAATCAAAAGAGGCAGTTCCGTTCTTAGCGCCAAGTGTTTTACCTTTAAGGTCTTTCCATGACTTGATAGAGTCATCTGTACTTGATGTGGCAATAGTTAAGTTTGAAGAATAGTAAGGACTACCATAATCGAAAACTTGTTTACGAGCATCAGTGATTGACATACCTGACATCATTCCGTCAGCATGTCCAGATTGAACAGAGTCAACAGCTGCTTGGAAACCAATGAAATTCCATTTTAGTTTGAAACCTTGGTTTTTAGCAATAGCGTTAAGCAAGTCAACGTCGATACCAGTGAATTGTTTATCATCATTTTGGAATTCAAATGGAGCGAAGCTATTATCTGAAGCAATGGTGTAAACATCTTTTTTAGGTGTTGCTTTTTTAGTGGCAGTAATCCCATATTTTTTTAGGATTTTATCATAATCTCCGTTTGATTTCATTTCAGCGAGTGCTTTATTGAAACCATCAACGAGCGTTGAATTTTTGCCTTTCATTACGGCAAAACCATAGCCTCCTGGAAGGGAGATTGATGGGAAGTTCATTGCTAAATCTTGCCCTTGTTTCATAGCGTAAGAAATAACTGGAACTTCGTCCATTGCTCCAGCAATATTACCAGAGCTTAGAGCGGCAAACATATGAACACCGTCAGAATAGGTTTTGATTGTGTAACCATATTTCTTTTGATTTTCTTGAAGCCACGTTTGAGCAGCAGTCCCATTCTTTGCTCCGACTGATTTATCTTTAAGATCACTGTAATTAGTAAGTTTAGAGTCTTTAGTAGTAGCAATGGTCAAAGCTGATGTATAGTAAGGATTAGAAAAATCAAAAGTTTGTTTACGTTCGTCGGTGATTGTCATACCGGCAATTACACCATCTACTTGCCCAGCTTTAAGGTTTTGAAGAGCTGCATCAAAACCTGGATATGACATTTCTAATTTCCAGTCATTGATTTTAGCAACTTCTTGCATTATATCAACATCAATCCCTACCCATTTTTTCTGACCATTTTGAAATTCAAATGGTGCGTATGAGCTATCGGATGCAATTTTTACAGTTGTCTCGGCCTTAACCGAAGGTGCGACTAGGAAAGCTGTAACAGTGGCAAGCATCATTGCCAGAGCGAAAAATAATTTCTTCATTTTGTCTCCTCGAATATGAGATTTGAGCTTGTCTTCTTTTAAATATAAAAAAATTATAAAAAAATGAAAATTAAAAAAATGTTCTTCAAAATAAGTGTTGGAATAACATTCTTTTAGTTTCCTATATTTTAGGAGCTAAGCTCAGTTTATTTTATTCTGGGAAAATTATACCACAAATGTTGCTCATAAGCAAGCTGATGTCAGGTTTTCTGACATTGTTTGACCATTAGTTTTGAGATTTCTCTGATAAATTATAAGAAAGTTGTTATTGTCAAAAGGCCCTTTTTGTTGTAAAATTGAACGAGTGCTTGAATGAATTCTTTATGGATGTATTCTATTTAAGTAAACAGAACTATTGTAAGAATTTTTAACTTTTGAAAAGGAATATTATGTTTGTACAACTTTCGATTTTTGGTTTCTTTAATGACTGGATGGCTAATTTTGCCCAGATGCCTAATGGTCATATTTGGATATATGTTGTTTTAGGGGCGATTATTTTTATTGAAACAGGATTAGTGATTTTCCCCTTCTTGCCTGGGGATTCCATTTTATTTTTTGTTGGTTCTTTGGCAGCAATGTCAAACGGAAAATTATCCATTGGTTTACTGATTTTGGTGATGGGGATTATTGCCTTCATTGCTAATCTGTTGAATTATGAAATTGGTCGAAGATTTGGGGATGTTATTCCAAAACATAAATGGCTTTCTCGCTTCTTAAAACCAGAATATATGGAAGAAGCTCATCAATTTTTTGAAAAATGGGGTTCTTGGGCCATTTTCTTAGGGCGATTCATGCCAATCATTCGGACAATTGTTCCATTTACAGCTGGTGCTGGTAAAATGCCACATAAAAAGTTTATTTTCTTTAACTTCATTGGTGGTTTTGCTTGGGTTATTGTTGCCTTAGGTGCAGGTTATTTATTTGGTGGAATTCCTTTTGTTAAAAAACATTTTGAAATCATCATGATTGCCATTGTCTTTGTTTCATTATTACCGGCGATTATTGGGGTTTTGAAACGCGTTCTTGGAAGTCGCAAGGAAGCTTAACTTTATGATAAAATAGGACTTACAAAACTGTCAGTCCTTTTTTTATTGATTGATATGTCAATGACAATAGAATTTACTGACAAAGACACTAGCATAGTCGGTTGCGTCTTGCGCACTTATGAATATGTTAGTAGTTTCATCAGTAATTTTGGAGAATTTTTATGAACATTAACGGCTACACTCGTATGGCTGCTGTTGTAGCAAACCCAATTAAACACAGCTTGTCACCTTTTATTCATAATCTGGCTTTTGATTTAACGGATGAAAATGGTGTTTATTTAGCATGGGAAGTTGAGGCTGAAAAATTGCCAGCTATTGTGGATAATGTTCGTACTTTGGATATGTATGGGCTTAATATTTCAATGCCCTATAAAACAGAAATTATTCCATTTATGGATGAATTGAGTCCGGTCGCTGAATTAATTGGTGCTGTTAATACAGTAGTCAATCAATCAGGTAAATTAATTGGACATAACACAGATGGTATTGGATTCTTCAATAGTTTAGAAAAATATCATTTCAATATCAAAGATAAACAAATGCTTATTCTTGGTGGAGGCGGTGCAGCAATTGCGATTATTGCTCAGGCGGGTTTGTCTGAAGCTAAAAAAATTGTGGTTGCAGTAAGAAAATCGGCCTCATATATTCCGCTAAAAGAAAAATTGGAAAAGCTGTCAGTAAAAACAGGGATTGAAATTTTACTGACAGACTTATCTGAAGCTGATAGATTACAAAAAGAGTTGAAACAGACCGACTTATTAGTAAATGCAACCTCAGTCGGAATGGACGGAGAATCTTTGCCGCTAGAAAAGAGCTTAGTTCTTCCTGAAAAACTTTTGGTGGTAGATGCTATTTATAAAGTAAGAGAAACACCATTTTTACGTTGGGCAAAAGAGCAAGGCGCTCAAACTGAAAATGGACTTGGCATGCTCATTGGGCAGGCGGCCGAAAGCTTTTATTTATGGACAGGTAAAGAAATGCCTGTTGTAAAAATTACATTAGAAATGGAAAAAGAAGCATGAAATTAAATGTGAATTTACCAGAACATCCCTATGATGTCATCATCGAAAATGGGGCCTTGGCTAATATGGGAACATGGGTTTCTTCATTGTGGAAGAAGCAAAAAATTGTTTTGGTTTCTGATAATCATGTCAACGGACTTTATGGTCAGAAAGTTGTTGACCAACTTGAAAAAGCAGGTTTTGAAGTCGCAACTTTTGAATTTCCCGAAGGAGAAGCCAGTAAAAATTTACTGACAGCCGAAAATGCTTGGAATTTTTGCGCCGAATTTGGACTGACACGTTCTGATGGAATTATTGCACTCGGTGGTGGAGTGACAGGTGATTTAGCTGGTTTTGTAGCTTCTACTTATATGCGTGGCATTCATTTCTTGCAAATTCCAACAAGTTTGACCGCTCAAGTGGATAGTTCTATTGGTGGGAAAACAGGAATTAATTCCAAAATGGCTAAAAATATGATTGGGACTTTTACACAACCTGACGGGGTTTTAATTGACCCTGAAGTTCTGCAAACGCTCGGTCAAAGAGAATTCCGCGAAGGATTGGGTGAAGTCATCAAGTGCGCCCTAATTGCTGACAAAGACCTTTGGAATTTACTGACAGACTTGTCAGCGGATGATTTGGTCGAAAAGCTTGATAAGATTGAAGAAATTATCTATCGGTCTTGTGAAGTAAAACGAAAAGTGGTGGTTGATGATGAATTAGACAATGGCGTACGGCTCTATCTGAACTTTGGTCATACGATTGGCCATGCTGTCGAAAATACTGCAGGCTATGGCAAAGTGATGCATGGAGAAGCAGTTGCTATTGGAATGGTTCAAATCAGTAAAATTGCCGAACTCAAAGGCCTTATGCCCAAAGGAATTACTGACCAAATCCGAAAGATGGTCAAAAAATATGGTTTACCTGATGAATATCAACCTTGGGATGAAGAGCTTTTGTTTAAAGCCTTAACTCATGATAAAAAAGCACGTGGAAGAATCATCAAAACCGTCATTGTTCCTGAAGTTGGCACCGCTAACATTAATGAAGTGACCTTTGAAGAAATGAAAGACTATCTCAAAAAATAACTTGAGTTATTCTGAGAGGAATCCTATTTAAAAATTACAAAAATGTGGCAGCATTAAAAAACTCCCAGCTTTTATAAAAGCTGTAAAAACACTTATTTAAAGGAGAAACGATGTATTTTTACCTAACTTTTGCTTTAGTTGGCGGTTTTTTACTTGCTAATCAAAATCCAATCAATGCGGATTTACGAAAAATTGTTGGCTCGCCATTTTTAGCCTCTGGAATTTCCAACTTTGTTGGGTCGATTTTTTTAGGAATCATCACTTTAGTGACAAGTCAAACACTTTTTCCTAGTTTTCAATTTGTTGGCTCACACCCGGCATGGATATGGATTGGTGGAATTCTTGGTGGGATTTTCTTAACATCTAATGTTTTACTTTTTCCAAGATTAGGAGCCGTCCAAACGGTGATTTTACCTATTTTGAGTCAAATATTGATGGGGACACTTATCGATTCGTTTGGCTGGTTTCATGCCATGCAACTTCCGATGACTCTGATGCGTTTTTTAGGAATTATCATTACTTTAGCTGGGGTTATTGTTGCGGTTGTTCTTCCTAATTTAAAAGAAAAAGAATCAGAAACGCACCAAACTAACTTACTGGGCTGGCGAATTTGGGCGGTCATCGTTGGGGCAATGTCAGCTGCTCAACAAGCAATTAATGGCCGATTGGGAGTTTTACTTGAAAATACTGCATAAGCAGCCTTTGTTTCGTTCTTCATTGGATTTTTAGCTATTTTTATCGTGTCACTTTTTATTGACCGCCGTTTGCCAAAAATTTCAGAATTAAAAAAAGCAAGACCTTGGAATGGAATTGGTGGATTCTTAGGAGCCTCATTCGTTTTTGCAACAGTTGTTGCTGTTCCGCAAATTGGGGCGAGGCTGACGATTATGATGGGCTTGATTGGACAAATTTTAGGCAGTATGCTGGTTCAGCAATTTGGTTGGTGGCGCTCAAGTAAATATGGAATTCAAATATGGCAAATTGTTGGGATTCTAATTATGCTGACCGGAATAATATTCATTAAATTTTTATAAAGTAGCTAGTAATATGGAACAGGGCTTCACGTTCACTAAGCAGCAATATCTATAAAAGAACTTAGAAAATTGAGGATAATCACTCTAAAATGTTTACTCAAAAATCATTTGAAATTTTTAAAATAGAAGGTTTAGAACCAAGAATGACTAAGATTCGTTCTGAAATTCAACCTGTTTTTTCTGAAATTGGTCAAAAGTTACTGACAGAGCTGTCAGTAAAAATTCCAAATCAAGAATTTTACTTTCACATCGCTCAACATCGCAGAAGAACAGCAAATGCGCCTGAAAATACTTGGTCAGCAATTTCCACAAAAGCCCGTGGTTATAAAATGGAAGCCCATTTTCAATTAGGAATTTGGGAAGATTACGTTTTTATTTATTTATCAATGATAGACCAACCTAAAAAGCAAAAAGAATATGCCAACTTACTGACAAATCTGTCAGTAGAAAAGTTACTGACAGAAAATTTTGTAATCTCAAAAGACCATACAAAAGCAGAAACTTATCCCCTGTCAGCATTTAGAGAAGCCGCTGAACGCCTAGGAAAAGTAAAAAAATCTGAATTGGAAATTGGACGGCTTTGGCCTAAAGAAAGATTTAACGGCAAAGAGGACTCAATAATTCTAGCGGAAATGATAGAAACAATTGACCAACTCCTACCGATTTATCAAAAATTAATGGAGGCCTAATCTAATGACAACATTTATTTGGGATTTAGATGGAACACTAATTGATAACTATGAGGTGTTTTTAGAAGCCTTGTCCGAATCATTTGCAAACTTCAACCTACCATTTGACCGAGAAACAGTATATAATTTTATAAAGGGTCAATCAGTCAATGCTTTACTAAAAGAACAACCCGTTCCTTTTCAAGAAATAAAAGAAGATTTCACGGCAAATTCGACAGCTAAAAATGACAAAATTAAATTAATGGCTGGTGCAAAAGAGGTTTTAGATTGGACTCAAAAAGCAAATATTCAAAATTTCATTTATACTCACAAAGGAAAAAATGCTTATGATTTGCTTAATCAGCTGGAAATTTCCCCCTATTTTTTAGAAATAGTCACTTCTGAAAATGGATTTAAAAGAAAACCTCATCCTGAAGCAATCAATTATTTACTTGAGAAGTATAAATTAAAGCCTGAAGAAACCTATTATATTGGTGACCGAATCCTTGATATTGAAGCAGCCCATAATAGTGGCATTCAATCAATCAATTTTCTTTCAGCAAAAAATTCACAGCAAATTAATAAATTAACAGATATTATTCAAATATTTGAGGAAAACTAATGGCAGATTATATTAAGTGGTTACGTAGTAAGGTTGGACACCAACAAATCATAACCGTTGCACTTGTTGCCTTTCTTGAAAATGAAAATGGTGAAGTCCTGCTTCAAAAAAGAATGGATTCAGGACTTTGGGATTTACCTGGGGGGTGTTTGGAACTGGGTGAGACGCTTGAAGAAGCTTTACGTCGTGAAGTTTATGAAGAAACGGGAAGTAATGATTTTGAAATTCTCAAACAATTTGCTACCTATAATTGGGGAGACTTTTCCTATCCAAATGGGGATAAAGTTCAACCAATAGATATTTGCTACGCCTGCAAAATATCTAAAAAATCAATTGATTTAGAATACCAAGACGAAGAGACAAAAGCGCTCGCTTGGGTAAATTTAAAAACAGATAATAAGCCTCTGTTCAATCCAAAAATGCAGCAGGCAATCAATGACTATCTAAAAATGGAGGTATAAAATGCGTTATTTTACAGCGGGAGAATCCCACGGTCCAAGACTTACAGCAATTATTGAAGGAGTGCCAGCTGGTCTCTCATTGTCAGTAGAAGATATTAATATTGAGCTTAAACGTCGTCAAGGCGGCTATGGTCGTGGTGGTCGGATGAAAATTGAGTCTGACCAAGTTGAAATTACTTCAGGCGTTCGACACGGAAAAACAATTGGTAGCCCGATTACACTTAATGTTACAAACCGTGATTTCAAGAATTGGGAACAGATTATGGCAGCCCAAGATGTTGAAGATAAAATTAAAAAGCAACGTCGTTTGACCAAACCGCGCCCAGGACATGCCGATTTAGTTGGCGGAATGAAATATGAATTTGAAGACTTACGAAATGTTTTAGAACGATCGTCAGCGCGTGAAACAACAATGCGTGTTGCGGTTGGAGCTGTGGCAAAAAAACTACTTCACGAATTAGAAATTGAAATAGCTAATCATGTCGTAAATTTTGGCGGACGAGAAATTACAAGTCCAGAAAATTTAAGTGTTCAAGAGATTCGTCAGACAGCTGGCCTTAGTGATTTGTCTATTTTTGATGAGAGTCAAGCAGAAGAATTACGCAATTACATCGACCAAATAAAAAAAACTGGAGATACAATTGGCGGAATAATTGAAACCAGAGTAGAAGGAGTTCCGGCAGGTCTTGGTTCCTACGTCCAATATGACAGAAAGTTGGATGCAAAAATTGCTGCTGCGGTTGTTTCTATCAATGCCTTTAAAGGAGTTGAATTTGGACTTGGATTTGAAGCAGGAAAACGACCAGGAAGTCAAGTGATGGATGAAATCATCTGGTCTGAGGATAAAGGGTACACTCGTTCAAGTAATCAGTTAGGCGGTTTTGAGGGAGGAATGACAAATGGTGAACAAGTCATCGTCCGTGGAGTCATGAAACCTATTCCAACATTGTATAAACCCTTGATGTCTATTGATACAGAAAGTCACGAACCCTATAAAGCAAGTGTAGAACGCTCTGATCCAACTGCTCTTCCAGCTGCAGGAGTTGTGATGGAAAATGTAGTGGCAACAG
>JAAAKD020114033.1:0-10472 GCA_010014825.2 Danaus melanippus | reverse complement strand
TGCCGTGAAGTTCGTATTCTTTGCCAGGAATCAAGTTCTTGTAATCTACCACATCCTTGATTTGGGCTTTTTCTTCTGCTGGCAATACTTTGGTATTGTCTTTGGCATTTGTGGCATTCGTTTTAATCTCTGGTGTTTCGTTAATCCAATTCATATCTGAATTTCTTTCATCTGAACTGACATAACTTTCACCAACTACTAAAGATTCTTGTTGATTTGGTTGTGGTCTAGAATATTTTCTAAAAGCAAATGAAGTTCTCCCCCCTTTGGCATTAATGATTACTCTGTTAGTTGGAGTATTATCCGGTATTCTTATTTCAAATGTTTTGTTTAATGGAATGTTGTGTGGTGTTGATAATCCTATATCATAAGAAGATCCATCAACAATGATTTGTGCTCCAGGAATATCTTTGTCTAAACTAATATCTGCATTCCCTTGATTATATCCATCATTTATTTCAGAATCAGAGTGTGGGGCAGTGTAATTAAACTCTTTGACAAAAAAACCATCTCTTTTTTCTGTATCTCTTGTTACATTCAATTGAGGTGATAAATCTTGTTTCGACCATTCAACTAAAGTGTTTGCAATTCTATCAACATCCGGATTAATTAATTGATATTTTGATATGTCCCAAGTGGGCACAATTTTATGAACCGCCCATTGAGTTGCAAGATATGCATCAATATTACTTAAATTCTTTACGGCTTCCCCACGATATCTTCGATTCCCTTGTTCCACATATCCTATCTTTAATAAGTTTTTCAATTGATTAACTTCATTAGGTAAAAGGTTATCTAATGGATTACCTGTGCCTATAGGAGTAGCTTGATTAAAATTTAAACAATAAGCTAGATAATCATTTTCTCTTGTCTTAAATTTTTGAGCATTTAGGTTTGGATTGCCTTTTATAAAATTACTAATTACTCCGTCTTTATCTACTTTTGAAAGAGTTGGACCAAACTCAACACCATCATCCCATTTACCAGGGGAGCGAGCTCCTATGGGATAAAATGTTCTAGGTCCATCAGGTTGGGGAACATCTTGTGATACGCTGGGAACACTACCCTCTCCTAAACTTTCTGCAAAAACTGATATAGGGGCTATAAAAATTTGTGCCAATATAACCAATAAACTAAAAATATACTTTATTCGCTTCATCGAAAAACCTCCTTAAATTTTAATTATTCACTATAATAATACACAAATTTGAGAAAAAAATCTTTTAAACCGATTTTAAAAATCATGTCAACTGGGAACATATTGAGCGTATGAAATAATTTTATTCAAAACTATTAAGTTATGAACAAAAAAGACTTATCAATAAAAAGTTGATAGGTCTTTTGTTATTATCGTTTTTTTATATATCTTCAGTCTTAATTTCATAATAACCTTCGTAGTAATAACTGGCGTCAATTCCTTTGAAAAATTGTTCTTTCCCTAAGTTATCAGTTAAGGTATTTTGAATAAGATACTTTAACTCACCTGTACTAACATGGCTACGTATCATCGCATTTAAATAGTCTTCTTTATCTATGCTATTCCAGTCAACAACTTTTTTAAATTGACGTTTCAACATTAAATCTAACCAGATGCGAGTTGCTCTGCCATTTCCTTCTCGAAAAGGGTGAGCAATATTCATATCAGCGTACTTATCAAGTATTTCATCAAAGGTTTCTTGAGGCAGTTTATCAATATAATCTAACGACTGAGCTAAGAAAATACGTGGGGCAAATTGAAAATCATCTTTTGCAATATTAACCTCTCGCATTTTTCCCGCAAAATCATAAATATCTTGAAATAAAAAATGATGAATTGCAGATAAACCTTTAAAAGTCCCTATTTCAAAGCTATCTATTTTCCCTGTTTCAAAAAGTTCTTTCGCTCGTTGTTTCGTCAAGATTTCTTCTTGTTTGGCCAATTCCGCAGAACTGGTTATCCCTAGCTTATTATCGAGCACCATTGCTTGCTATCCTCCATTCTAATCTAAAAAAACTCTTTTCATTGATTGGTCTATTTGATTTTCAGTCCCATAAACGACTATCTTTCTTATTTAGAAAATAGTCTCTTAAGCCAGGAATATCTATCCAGTAAATGATTTCTTCTTCTTTGTCATTGATACCAACGGTAGAACCTTTGACTGATTGATGAATCTCTTCTTCACTAACTTGGAAAGCTCTGGCTAATTCTGCAATCGTCATGCCATTATTGTTCGGCACATCGCTCCAAGGATAAAGCATATTCTTCTTCGTCATCGTTAAGGCATTCCTTTCATTTTAGTATTTTGCTGAATTGTCAAATTGATTGCAACATTTCTTCTTGAAAGACTTCCCAGCAGTTTTTCCAGTGTAATGTTTTTTTCGGACGGTTATTAATCTTTATTAAAGCAGCTATTTTTTCTTGCTCAGAAATTTTTGAAAAGTCAGTCCCTTTCGGGAAAAATTCTCTAAACAAACCGTTTCCATTCTCGTTAGACCCCCGCTGCCAAGGAGAATAGGGGTAACAAAAATACATAGGAATTTCTAAATCCCTTTCTATTTTTTCCCAACACGAAAATTCTTTTCCGCGATCCACAGTAAAACTGAAGAAGGCTTTTTTATTATCAAGAGCTGCTACGAAGGTCTTTATAGCTTGCTCCATCGATTCTGCCGTACGGTCTAACATCGAAATAGTCCAATAAAAGCGTGTTTTTCGTTCGACAAAAGTGGCTTCACAGGCTTTGCTTTTCCCCCGACTAGAAACAACGGTGTCTAATTCCCAATGGCCAAATTCTTTGCGATCAGTTACAGAAGCAGGTCGTTCATCAATGGTGTGTCCGACAACCATTTTACCGCGGGTTTCCGTTTGTTTCTCTTGCCGTCTACCTTTATGTCTTAGACACTGCTTAGACACGTTTAGAAAGCCATTATATAGCCAATGGTAAATCGTCTTAAATGACACTGTATCTCGAGAATGAGCGATTTGTTCAGGGGACCAGCTGTTTTCAAGATCACATTCAATCTGATTGGCTAGTTCAGAAGTCCACTTGGACTTCCCCCCACAGGCATTGTGCTTCAGTTCGGCATCTAATTGCGCATTGTCAGCATTATAAATCAGATCTTCAGGAACTCGTTTCAACTCACGGTCGATCGTTGTTCGGTGAACCCCTATTCTATCGGCTATTTCTTGAATACTCTTCCCATCATAAATCATCGTCTCTATACATTTTCGATCATCTCGTGTAAGCTTTTTGTGTGAACCCATCAAAATCACTCCTAGTAGTTTGTTATCCTAAACTCATTTTACTAGAAATTTTTGATGGGTTCATTGTTGCAATCAATATTACAATTCAGCTTTTAAAAAATATCTATCCGACCATCGAGCAATTGGCCATCATTGACCTTATCTGATAATTCTTGAACAAATTCACGTTTGTTAGCAGAATTATAGAATTTCAAACCAATAAGACGAACATGGTCGTCTTCACCAATCAGTTCAATATCATCGCCATTTAAAGCATATAATAGGTCTTGCTTCCAGCTATCTTGTTTTTCTAAAAAATCACCCTTCGGTTCAATAAAGATTTGATAAACAAAGGTTTCATTTTCTAGATAAAGGATAAAGTCTGGCATATACCCTCTGGGTCCGCCAAACTCCGTTAACTTATAACGGGTGGCTTTCTCATCATTCCGAATGAGATAGACTTGGGCATACTTTTCTTCTAGTCGATGAATAAAGCTCCCCATTAAATTAACTAAGCCCAACTCTAAACCGTTCATAATGGCATCTGTATAGATAAACCAATCTTTGCCTTTCATCGGCGTTGATTGAATGACTTGTGTGGTTTGTTTATTCCCTGTTTCGCTATGAGCCACCACCACTTCATAATCCTTCAAGGTGTCTTTAATAGCGAGTGGATGGAACGTTTTTAAGCCGATTTCCTTTTTAAAATTACGTTTAATTTTATCTGCACAATAGGCTAAAAAGCGGTCCACCAGTTCTAATTTTTCCAAGGTGGTTAAATCCGTTAAGGACTGCCCTTTAGGAAATGAGACACGAAGTGCCACGCCTTTAAAATATGCTTCACTTTCAATGAGTTCGACCTTTGATTTTAATAAAGGCAAGTAAGTTTTGAGGTTATCAAAGCGATAAAAAGGATTACGTTGTAGTGCTTTCTTAAAGAACCGCTGGTCAACTTGTAAATAGTCCCATTCTCTTTGTATTTCTTCGTCTTGAATCACCTGACCTTGGTAATTGGTTTCAAAGGTTGCCCCAATGTAGTCGGTTTCCCATTCTTTCGGAATGGTGAACTTGTCCAGCGAGGCATAATCTTCAGCCGTGGTTGCTCTGCGTTCATTGACAAAGAACTGCCCTTCTTGATAGACGCGTGTCTTTTTAAAGGCTTGTTTTAATTTTGTGGCATAAACCGTCACCGTTTCATCACGGGCACTGATGAGATTAACGGAATTCATGGACTTCTCAAGGTTTGCCAAATAACCTTTTTCATTAATGGTATGGTAATGCAACGTTTCTAAAATCCGTAAGTTGGTATTTTCTTTATCAAAGCGTCGTTTGTAACTCTGTTTTCCTTGGTATTCATAGGGGAAATAACGAGCTCCACGGCCAACCAATTGGGCTTCACTATCGGTCGCATTCCGAGTGACTCCCGCCCCTTCAGAAATACGGACAATATCATAAAGGTTTAAGACGTCCCAGCCTTCGTTGAGTTTAGCGACCGCAAAGATCACTCGTATGGGATTATTCAGGTTTTCTAACGTATTTAACAAGACGGCATTTTCAACGTTCAACATGTTCTTCTCATTGGCATTGAGGATGTTTCGGGGCTCAAAATCTTCTTGAATTTCCCGAATGATAGCGTCAAGGTCTTGGTTTAAAAAGAAAGCAAAAACTTTCGCTAACGTGCCATTTTCGGCCACGCTGCTTTGTCGTGTTTTTAAATATTTTACGAGGCTTTCCACCGTTAAAGTGTCAATGATGGTGTTAAAATCTGCTTGTTTCTGTTCAGAAATTTTAATCTTACTGGACTTAAACATAATAATTGGTTTAAAGGCCTTAATGCCATGCCTTCGTGCGACTAATTTACGGTACTGGCTTAGCAATAAAGCGTCTTTCATTTTTTCTTCGTCGTTCTCAGACGATTGAAGACGTAAGACGTTTTTGGAATAGCCATCATTCATAAATTCTCCAAGGTCATATTTATAAATGATTTTATTACTGTACTTTTCGGCCATGTTTTTATCATCCATGTTAATGGTAGCTGAAAACTCCAGCAGTTTATTATTCGGACGTAAATACAGCATGTTAGCAATGGTTTGTTCCCAAGACTTCTCTTGGGCTTGTTCTTTTTTAGTCGAGGCGTTAAAGTGATGGGCTTCGTCCCCTAAAATCACAACATCCTCATCCGCTAGACTCTCTAATGAAATGCCGTTTTCCTTCGGACGTGTTAACTCACCATGAATTTTTTGAATGGTGGTCAGCTTAAGGTAAAGGGTATTTTTATCTTTGACTGTTGGAAAGTTCTCAACGGATTGAATGACGATGGACTGCCCGTCAATCACCAGTCCTTGGGGGTCAAAGAGATACTTTTTAGACTGACTATTGAGCATGTTTTCTTGCGTCTTTTTAATAATGGCATCGGTATTGACTAAAAAAATAAAATTCTGGTAGTTAAATTCTTTAAAAAGATAAAGCATCAAACTAGCCATCACCATTGTTTTTCCTGAACCTGTAGCCATGTTAAAGAGTAAGTGTTTCCGTTGAAAACCTGCGTCACTAATCCCTGTCGCTAGATTATTGTCTTGCATGAATTGAAAACGCCGAAAGGCTTCTTCTTGATAGGGACGTAAGTCGTCCTTTAAGTTGCTTTTCACGTATTCAGGCACTTCGTGCGGATTCATACTATAAGACAAGGTACGCATTTCCGTGGATAACCAATCATAGAGGCGTTCTTGGACCATCATTCTACCCCCTTGTCGTTATAGAAGCTGCGATTGAAGGCTTTATCTTGGCCAGATATTTTAATGGTCTCATCATCAATTTCTGAATAAGGGACGTACAATTGATTTTGGTCTAAGGCGCCTTTAAAAATGGCTTTTTGTTCAGCCAATGTCAAGTCATCAAAGCTTACAGAACCGGCTTCTTCGTCACGGTCTTTCAATAAGTCATTGGTCAACTTTTCTTTGTCCAATTGGAAGTTTAAGTCAGCGTTAGTATCCAACTCTGCCCATAAACTAGCCAATTCTTCCTTGCTTGAGGCTTGGTCAATCTTAGCCATATAGACTTGATTCAATTCCATTAGCTCTGCATAGACAAAAGAACCACCACCTTGCCAGTCGACATCCTTTGATATTCCCCCTTGTTCACCTTCAATGACTTTTTGAAGTCTAGGCACAGAGACAGTATTGATATAATCCATTTGGTCAATACCAATAAACCGCCTGTTCATCTTTAATGCACTTGATTGGGTTGTCCCAGATCCCATAAAGAAATCTAAAACAAGATCTTCTTCATCAGTTGTTGCTCTCATCAAAAAAGTAATCAAAGACTCAGGTTTAGAATAGGTGAAATTTATCCCCATCGCTTCTAAATGTGAGTTAGAATCTTCATAACTTCCAACTCCAAAAATCTTTGATAGATAGCTAATATCAATCATTTTTTCTGGTGCCATGGCATTCCCATCTGATTTTTGGTATCTAATAGAAAATTGTTTGGATTTAATAATAAAATAACCGCCTCTTTTAACTTCTTCATCAAGATATGTTTGACTCCATTTAAACTTACCTTTCATTCTAACAGAATTTACATTTTTCCCATCTTCAATGAAAAGATCGTCCAATAGTTCAACTTTAGGATAAATTCCCGCTTGATATCTGCCATCAGGGATATTAAATCTGATAATTCCTTTTTTAAATCGTAATTCACCAATCCCATTACTTGAATTTAACAGTGGAGCATCTCCGTTTTCCGTGTCTTTCCCAATCCACTTTCTATTAGGGTTTTTAACTTTTTCATAGGAATGAAGATACTCCAATCCAGATCTACTTTTATTTCCCAAAGAATCCGCATTATCAGTATTTCTCCATATAAAGGTTTCTACGAAATTATTCTTTCCAAACACTTCATCCATTAATATTCTTAGATAAGCTTGACTATCCTCACTTATAGAGATAAAAATGACTCCATCACTATCAAGCAAGTCACGAGCTATCTCAAGACGATTTTTCATAAACACTAACCAAGACGATAATTTAAAATTCGAATTATAAGAAAATGTGTCACTAGGCCTAGTTTGTTCAAAATAGTAAGGTGGATCAAGATAGATGAATTTCACTTTTCCTACATATCTTTCTTTCAAACTATGCAATGCTAATAAATTATTTCCTTTGATAATAATATTGTCTTCATCACTGAATTCAGTAACTTCATGCTCTCCATCCTTATCATATTTCTTCACATTTACCAAGGTTTTAGGGGCTAAAAGGGTATCAATCTCATCTCGGGCAATAATGTTGTTGTAGAAGACTTCTTCTTTTCCCTTGTCTTCTTTGGTCATGCCACCTTCAAGGACACAATCCTTATAAGGGAATTCTAGAACGACGTCACTATTGTATTGCAAATATTTTCCTTCACTGGCTAAACCAACAGTATTAGCATATTTGGTATAACTATCGGCCCAGTAATCTTTATAGCGCAAAATATCAATAAATTCCTGTACCTTAAAAATCGTCGTTTCTCCGGCTTTAACCGTGTAGTGCTCTTTGATTTTTTGGTTCTTTAATAATGCGGATATTAGCAGCGCATCGTAGCTTTTGAGGTCTTCAATCACGACATTACGTTGTAGCTCTTCCCCATGCCAATAGTGCGGAAAGTCTTTTAAAATCGTTTTAATTTGTTGCATCAGTCTGGTGTCCATAAGTTTGCTCCTTCGTTTCATTTTTTATTATTTAACATCATCAAATCAGATTACAGATGTAAGCCAATATCATTGTCTTGGTCGTGACTGTGCCCTTTATACTTCTTGCGCATAGCTTTTTCCAATTCTTTTTCTTTCGCTAGTCGTTTGCGATTTTGCACAACGCTAGGGCTATATAAAATGGCAAACAAGGCTTGGTCGAATAAACGGCTTAAGTTGGATTGACGGCTTTCTTCTCGATAATCTGCCCCACCATAAGACTGTAATTGTGTTTCTCGGTAGTTTTCGTTCATTTGGTGTTCAGATCTTTCGTTTGCTCTTGCTTGTTTCAAAACGCTTGGTTTGATAGTCTTGTCTTCGCTACACTCGTCAAAAAAGAGTTGTACTGCGCCCTTATTTCTCAATACGTTGCGCAAGTGCATGCTTTCGACTTTTTCAATCGGTAAATTGCCATTGAAATAATCTAAGCCCTGCTTGTGGTCTTTGCTTGTAAACATGGTTGGTGGATTGTCTAATAAGTTATTTATCGTCACTTCTGACCGCTGAAATTGATGGGGATTGAAATAGACAAGGGCATTATAAAGACGTTCTCTCGTCCGCAAGTCTAAGGCGTTTAGTTCACAATCAGGAAAACTCTTTTGAATGAGTTGATTGTATTGTGCAAGTACCACTTTTTTAACCGCTCGATTTGATTCCAATAACGTAAAGCCTGCTTTAATTAATTTTTGGTCTCGTTCACTACATGCTTCTAGTGGACGTTTATAATAACTAAGGTCTTTCTCAATCATGAGGTCGTCTATGCTTTGCCCTGTTCTTGCTAAAACGGTATTCATATTTTCTTTTAAGGCTTCATCTCGTAGTTGCAACACTTTTAGACTGACAAATGGACGCTTAGTAAAGGCTAAGATTTGTTGGTTAATCACGTCTGTACGAATAAGCCCTAAGCGTGCTTCTAAAACTTCACCTTTAAAGATACGGTTTTCACTTTCTGTTTCTCTAATCAGTTGCCGTTGCTCTAAAGCTGTTAGGCTTTCCGCTACGGCTTCCCCATACAAGCCTTTGACGCTTCGCTCCACAATAGTAGTCA
Organism: Danaus melanippus; assembly: GCA_010014825.2. Classification (NCBI taxonomy): domain Eukaryota; kingdom Metazoa; phylum Arthropoda; class Insecta; order Lepidoptera; family Nymphalidae; genus Danaus; species Danaus melanippus. Next base: position 1,475 of record JAAAKD020114033.1, on the reverse strand, counting down.
AAAGTGCGTCCGCTTCTTTAAGGGACGCTTCTTGTTGATTAATCAGTTGCATTTTTTCAGTCACTTCTTCGCCAACTGCACCTTTAATAAGCGTGCTGTTTTTCCAGTTAAACAGCATTCGTCTTTTGTCTTCTAAGTTTTCTAGGTCAATATACATATGCAATTCTTTACTCAAACGTGAAAAGACGGCTTTTTCATGAAAGCTCGTGTATTGTTTGAGGGCTTCTACTCGGTACTGATTAAAGAATTTTTCTTTCGTGTTTGAATGTTCGGCTTTATCCGTTCTTAATTCTTGGATAGCTTCGTTCCATTCTTTGCGTTTGTCACGTTGAGAATTGACACCCTCGTGTTGGGTTGGGACTTCATTTAAGCCTTGTTCTTCGTATGATTTTTCACTAATTCTATCAGGCATGTTTTTAGCTTCAAAAGTACGGTTTACGGCGTTTGCCCATGCTGTCCGCCATTCTCCAATTTTTTCTTTTTTGTCCCAGTCTACCAACCATATTTTACGGCTTCTCGCATGCCCATTTTCTGTATAGGTTTTGTTTCCGTGAGCGTCTAAAATATATTCTTTTTTTGATTTTAAGCCCCATGTTCCGTCAGGGTTAAATGGACGATTTGTCAACATTACATGAGCATGTGGATTGTCTTCATGGTCTCTGTGAATGGCAATATCTGCCACCATGCCTTTATCAACAAACGTTTCTTGGACATATTGCGTGATTAAGGCTTTTTGTTCGTCATGGGATAACTCAATCGGCAAAGCTACGTTAAACTCTTTAGCGTAACGTGAGTTTGCGTTCCTATCTCTTTTTTCTACTTCATTCCAAAGGCGTTGTCTATCACTCGCCCATTCAGGCGCATGTTCAGGCGTTAAAATAAAGGCTTCGGGTGCAACTGAACGGCGATACCAATAACCTTTTTGTTCTCGTTCACTATACAATAATTCCCCACTTCGATAAGAAGCACTCGCTACGGCGCTTTTCATTTTACCTGCACTGATATTTTGAAAGTTCATATGAAAGATTGCCATAACGTGTTCCTCCTCTCTTTTTGGTCTATGGGTTTATTTTTTCAGTTGTTGCCAAAGGCAACTTCTCATACATCTTTTTAGGGTTTAGCACGACACCAATTTATTTGGTGTGTAAGTGCGCCTTTAAATTACTTCGTAATTTTTTCGGACGGTTTGACTTCTTGATTTCTATTTTAACTTTATTTTGATATTTCTTCAAGTTTTGTTTCTTGCATTCTCTTGATTTTTTTGTTATCTTATGTTTAAATAGACGATTAAATAAATGTGAGGTGGATAGCATGGCACAAAATCAACTAGAAAAACAAAAAGAACAACTAGCAAAACTCAATAAACAGATTAAAGAAGAAGAAAATAAAATTGCCCAACGTCTCGGTCGTGCAATTATTACGCATTCTAATTTTAAATATGAGCATTTAACCAAAGAGAAAATCTCTGAAATTGC
>JAAAKD020113940.1:0-10506 GCA_010014825.2 Danaus melanippus | reverse complement strand
TTCCACTCGCTGTGACGGGTTTCACTTTGTTTTGTGACTTATTTAATAACTCTCTTAGATAATAACAGCGGCTGATAGCCAGCTTTCTACATATGCTTAGTACCACAGAATTATAATAGATGGCGCCGGCTATTAAAAAAGATTTTTCCTTAATTTTGCACAGCGCCATCTATGTTTTATATGAAGAATATTCTAGTATCTCCTACATATATATATATATATATATTTTCTAACCCTTTATGTATTATAAAATTGAACTTATTGTTCGTGTCATTTCGTTCCAAAGCATTTTTTTACAGACCCATTACGTCTATGTAATTTTTCGTCTGAAATTACTAATCAAGGTCTTTTTTTTATAAAAAAGCAATAAAATTACAAATATCATAGTAATAACAATTTATATGATTTATTTCATTTACATATATATATATATATATGTAATATTATATAAAAACATACATTACTGTGAGAACAAAAAGGTATGTACCTTTACGAACATTAATAGGGTGAGGCAGATGTATAAAAGAAAAAATATTAGTCTTACATTAAAATATCTTCATCAGTTTTTACTCCGTTCTCAATATTAAAATCTAGATCTTTATATACTAAATATTTCTTCTTGTATTCAGTACATTTTAAATATTTTTCCTATTCATTTACCTGTATTACGTGTTAGCCATTTTATCCTTTTTAAATACATCGTAGTATATCTGTCTGTAATGGAGTGTTTAAGTAATTATATGTAGAAATATACTTATTAATATCAATCATTAGTAATTTACTTTAATAGCAACATTAGTATATATAATTAAATGATATTAACTAAAGACCAAAAAAAAAAATTAAATAAATCGTACATAAGATCAACTGTTGTTACAAAAAGAAAAGTACGTTTACCGTCAACGAATTGAAAAAAAATATATTGTTATAAAAGGTTTTAATTTTTTTTATTTTTATTTTAATCCATTGAAGTAAACAATATATGTATATATTACATGTTGTTTCTTTTAGCAGAAATAAATTAAATAACCTTCAATGATACATTCCAGTAAAACACAGTTGTTTGAACAAGAAAAAATATACAAAATTCACTTTCAATTGATTTGTTTTTTCCTAGAGGACCTTTTTTATTACTTTTTTCTTATTGTACTGATATCTCGAGATGAATAAAATTACTAGCTATATGATAAATATATTTTTTTACTTTATCTTCTTCTACCTGGCAATGTCCCAGCTTTAGCCAGGGTCTGCCTTACATGTTGTAAATAGTTTTGGCCAATTGTTTTTACGACCGGCCGTCTGCCTGACATCAAACCTCTTTGGGAATGCATTAATCAGTGATGTCTAAATACTCTTAGAAAGTACATATGACTCGGATAAATCACATTGGTACTTGCCGGGATCGAACCCGCGCCCTCGTGCATGAGAGGCGGACCTTTTAACCACTAGGCCACCACTGATTTTTTTACTTTATATGTAATTAATATATGGTGATTAAAGCTCTAACCGTCTCCATGTGAGAAGATGCCTTCGCCCAGCAGTGGCCTCTGATTTATGGTGATGATGATGATGAATTATAATTTTGTATCAAATTCATGTACCTACGTGAATCGTATTTTATTTTCCATTTTAAACAAAAAAGTCGACGCATGATACTAGACTGTAAAAAAATTATTATCAATGAATTTAAGAAAATTAAATTGAGATTCATATTCAAAAACAAAATTAAAAGAAACGAAACCTCTCATCATTGAATGGATTCACGTGCTGGTGCCGGGTCCGTTGCGTTGCAGGGAGAGGAGCTTCAACAGCGCTTGGGACTTGCGACCCAGGTGTAGGTTTAAGGGTCTTCTATCCAAGCTCTTTTCCCTACCTAAGCAAATTTGAAAAGAACCTACTAGGGCTGCCTTCGAAGTACGTTCTAAGAATGAATTGATATTAGTTCTGGACAGGCCCAAGTCTTTTAGTAGGTTGTAGAGAGATTTACCTCTCGCTCCTACTTCAACCGCGTACAAATCCACGACGAACCTATTTCGAGTGAGTTCGTTAGTGAGCTCGTAATATTTATTGACCTTGATGGTATAGTCTTTGGGGATGTTGGTTTCCCAAGGAACGGTAAGCTCTATCATCACAACGCGCTTTAATATTTGCGAATTCATAAATATGTCTGGTCTGGAGGCCGAAGCATAATATCCTCGGGGATTCTGTATTCTATACATAGAGATCGTTTTGTATTATAATTAAAAATATATTTTATATGAAAAACTTTCCTTTAATAACGAATTTTTCTCCTTCGTTCACATTTCAAGACCTTCAAAGGCCGTACATTAAACTCTAACTAAAGTTTAATGCCAGGACCTCGTCACTTCCGTTCATTTCACCGTTACTATATCTACTTCCGGTTATTTCGTTGGAATTGTTTAAATATTTATATATTTTTAAAAGTGAAGGTAGTTTTAAATCGGTTTAATATATAAATAAGATCTATAATGATTATAAGTTAAAGTTTAGCTGAGATGAAAGTGTTATATATGTTGATATATGAAAGATATTATGATTTTTATTGTACAGTTTTTAGTAAAGCCTTAACTAAATTAATATTACCTATAAATTATCTCAACAAAATGCTACCATTTCTTCATTGACACTAAATGTCTTAAAAGTCTTATTCCCAAAGAGGGTTGATGTCAGGCAGGCGGCTGGTCGTAAAAACAATTAGCCAAAACTATTCACAACATGTAAGGCAGACCCTGGATAAAGCTGGGACATTGCCAGGTAGAAGAAGATGAAGACTAAATGTCTTAGCCGTACCATTCATGTGCGAAGTACATTTCTCCCGACAGATGCTATCAAACGGGACCTGAATCCCTTTAAAATCGGTCCAGCATCTGCTTTTAATGGGACCGATTCCTGTCATAGATCGTGTATAGGTCGTTTATAGACAGATAAACTAATTAGAAAAGTATTAGTAAGTATTAGTTTTAATGTTCTGTATTTGTATAATGAAACAAGGCGTTCACAAAATGTTTTTCAATGAAGGTCTTTTATACGTACATCATGTTGACAAATTATAATTGATTTAAACTTATATTGTATTAATTATTCTCATTAACTATATGTTATGACGCAAATTCGTAATGACGTCATTAATGGTCTCAAGACGTCATCGACAAAATGATTTAATATAAAAAAATATGTATGTATATGAAATTGATTTTATCTCGTGATTTTTTTGTGCTGATAATATTAATGTAATAAAAACCTTTATAAATATCATGTTTGCAATATCTATTTATCTCTCATATGAAAATTGTTTAAAGGAGACCACCGGTTTCCATACAAACTTGGGCCTGACGTTACAGGGCTCCAATTTAGCCATTAATTAATTCTTATAAAGATATATTGCTGGACCAATTTTAAGGTTGATCTGCAATGGCCAAATCGATAAAAAAATTTTTAAATATATTTGAGGTTATGTTAATTAATTCTGCTTTAAGTTTAATAAGTCGTGTATATTAGGGTTTTAACAATATTATACACAATTGGCGACTACCAGGAAACAGTCTGTCAACTAGGCCCATCAGTATATACCCTACTACCGAAATAACAATTAAATAAATTCTCTGATAAGTTCAACACAAACTGACGGTTTCTGTCATCCCAGCATTTTAGGTCGCATCCTTAAGCTTATTAATACGTATTAATACATAAAGCGAATGCCAATTGTCAATTGACACGACAATAGACAGACCACAGACGCGACAATGACATATGTATGTATAGTTGCTGAAGGAATGTCCATCGATATCGATTAAAGATAAAAAATCGATGGATCAATCGATCATTAATAAGTCTATCCCGAATATGTACGCAATAAAAAATCACTATCAAGGCATTTAGTGCATAATGTACATATTTATTATTTCACTGTATTAAATAAAATACAGCAAATATTTCTAAAGAATAAAAAAACTGTTATATAATCGATTAATCGACATTATTTAGTATCGATTTAAAAGTACATCACGTACAGTTCGTACCTTATACTTGTCATTGACAGTTGTTTTAATACTTTACGAAGATGGTTAATCTAACGCTTACGGTAAAAAAGCATTTACAAAGCCAGTTCGTGATTTCTACAGATTACTGATTTGCTTTTTTTTCATACTTGGCCATTGCTATTTTGGTTAATAGTTTTAGGGCATAATCTGAAAAAATTGACAAGTTTTTTAGGATAAATTTCATGTTTGTAACGTTGGGCCAAAAATTGGGTATCTCCTTTCTTATTATAAACAAAACACATCGACCTTTCATCTTACTTAACCAACCTTTTAGATACGAAGCTATGAACCAGTTATCGTGATGTATGAAGGATTTTGAACGATCAAGATATACATGTATACAGCTGGAACAGGTTCAAATATTATTAGGCGTTTATTATAAACACCCTGTATTTAATCAGTGGCGGCGTTATGTTGGTACAAACAATCAAACCGTTAAGCAATCGCGTTCACACTCCCACGGAGTTGCGTTATTAACTCAGACAGCTCATTGTGCTGGCTTCATTTGTTTTAGTTTTGAAAGGTTTTTGTGGCTGCATGGTCACACGAGGCTCATTGCTTTGGGATGGAATTAAAGGCTTTTTAAGTTTGCTTTTGTGGATATTGGCAACATATTTGATGGTCACTTTTTTTTTTAAACTAGGATCTTGTTTTTCGATTCGTGGTACCCTATCATTTGGCCGAGACCCGTAATGAGAATTTTATTTGATAACACAAATTCAGTCTTATGATTTGGTATATAGCTGGGGTGCTTTGCATCCTTGGTGATGTATTCTTCGCCCCCAAAAATCAATATCTGATGGTGACCAAACCAATAAGAATTTATGAATGAAGGTCTTATGAATCTATTATATTGTTATATAAGGATTATAATTCTTTAATCTTATGTTATTTTATTAACCATACATTCAGCTGTCTTATAGTTAACTATCGGATGTGAGTACAATACAAGCAGTAAGTAGGTCAGTAATTTAACCTCAATTTTTTTTCCTCAGTCGAGTAATGCTTGCCGCTTGAATAACAATATCATGGACTGCGTACGAGTTACTATGACAATTTATGTCAGTTTGTACGTCTTTACATTCCGCGTGATGTTAAAACGATTGGACGGCTCTTGTTGGTTTTACTACAGAAAATATACAAGTGAAAATTATATACATGATAAAGTCGTGATATATATATAATTTGTTGGAGTTGTATTGCATTTATAAAATTTTAAGACTTGTTCTTCTTCTTCTTCTTTTACCTGGCAATTTCCCAGCTTTAGCCAGGGTCTGCCTTACATGTTGTGAATAGTTTTGGCTAATTAGTTTTACGACCGGCAGCCTGCCTGACATCAACCCTCTTTGGGAATTCATTAATTAGTGATTTCTAAATACTATTAGAAAGTACATATGACACGGAAAAATCATATTGGTACTTATCGGATCGAACCCGCGCCTTCATGCATGAGAGACGGGCCTTTTAGCCATTAGGCCACCATCATCATCAGCCGAAAGACGTCCACTGCAGGACATAGGCCTCCCCCAAGGATCTCCACGACGACCGGTCTTGTGCCACCCGCATCCAGCGGATTCCCGCGATCTTTACCAGATCGTCGGTCCACCTTGTTGGGGGCCTACCCACGCTGCGTCTTCCGGTTCGTGGTCGCCACTCAAGAACCCGTTGGCCCCATCGGGCATCGGTTCTACAAGCAATGTGCCCCGCCCACTGCCAATTTAGTGTTGCAATTCTTCGGGCTATGTCGGTGACTCCCGTTCTTCTGCGGATCTCCTCATTCCTGATTTGATCGCGCCGTGATAAGGCTACCACTGACTTTAAATTGTAAGACTGTTCTGTCTTGACAACACTACAATAAAACTCCACTGTATCAGTCAATACGACGATTTATCGTTGAAATTGGTTAAAATGTCCGCTTTTAGTATAGCGATCTTAATAATAAGATCCATATGCTTATACTTAGTTCTCGTCGTCACTGTATACTCTGCGTTTCACGTTCCTCATTCACTACTAAGCTAATACGTGACAAGATTAATGAATAGAAAACTGTTAACGCTGAGTATGTAGTCACGATTCAAACATGTAGTAGGGATACTGCTAATATTTACCTTGTCAGCGAATCCATTAAGCCGGATATACACAATACCGATGACCGGTAAAGAAAACTGTATTAAAGGAAATGCAATAGTTTTAAATTAGGCCCAATCCTTGATTATAATTGGCCGGATTTTGTGAATGCCTAATGTACTGTTAAATGCTTAATATTACGATAGTGTGATGCTGCCCTTATAACTTATGTCTTTATATCTTTATATAATATATATATCCAACGTAGGTACGTGTGTACGTCACTAAACTCAAACGGTTGGAACGATTTCAATACATTTGTTGTTATCATCTGTCTGTCGCCCCAAATGGTTTAGTTTCACTAATCATCCCGGTAGATGTCTCTGCTGTCTGTGTGTTGATTATTTAAAATGAAAAGTCTGAAACATTGGTTACTGTACGTATTGTATTAACACACTTTATACATATCACGGACGGAGTCGTCGGCCAAAACTAGTTCAATATTAATCTTGGATAGAAATGTATTCTCAGTTACATTTATTAGATGTCACAATATTAGACTCTTCAGTAGTATTTGCTTAATTTAAAGTACATTTTTCAACTTTTTTTGCATATTAATATTTTTTAATTTAATTTATATATATAATGTAAATGGAGACCTCGATTCGGCTACCGTAAGGTAGGACGCCCCCCTGCCAGGTGGACTGACGACCTGAAAAAGGTCGCTGGAGGGGACTGGATGCGGAAGGCGGAGGACCAGGTATTGTGGCGCGAATTGGGAGAGGCTTATGTCCAGCAATGGACCATGATTGGCTAAATGATGATGAATGATTATATATATTGCATTTTTATAATATTATTAAGGTTTCGTTATATATATATATATAAGATTTTAAGTTTATAATCCAAATATATTTTATGCACCTTTAAATGTTTCCTTTCAAAGTCTGTTACACAACGTCTTAAGAGTTTACTGTGAATAAAAAATGTAATCTTAATACTTCCTTATTGTTTATAGTATTATAATAAAAGCCTTAAATATTAATTTAATATATAACATAAGATTTAATATAATTTTACATTTTTAACTAAAAAAATATGTTTCCTTGTTACTTGCAAATTTATTTCCTGAATGTAATCATTTTTATTTCATTCGTTCGTAATAAACTCATTCATATCTCATTCTCTAACTGAACGTACAATTTGTAGTCTTCACTTTTATATCTAAGTTAATAACGAAAAACCTGTCTACTGATGGTTCACATTTCGTTACGAACCCGTTGTAACGATCCCAAATACGATCAAACGTATGGTTTTGGTGTGTAAAGTAATTATATAAAACTGAACCTATTCCGTGTGACCCAGTGGTGTGATCATTTGTATGTTACACATATAACCTTACATGTACATATACATATTTACATATATATATATATGTGTATATTGCGTAATGTATCAAGGAAATTGTCATTTCGTCCGGATGTATCGTAATGTATGTTCAGTCGTAACTCGGTAACTACCGGACCGATGGCTTGGCCGCGTTTAGATGTAGGCCACGCTCACTGTATCGAGACTGCGCGCGCGCATCTTTGGCGACCTCTTGCCATGTTTTTTTTGCTTCATTATCTAATAAATCCTAATATTCTTTAATTTTTTTACTGTTATTATAAAACGTATTGTGCTTGTTTGTTTCGCTGTTTTTTTGAGACAAAAGTTTGAGGGGTTTTAATTTTTATATAATTTTAACTACTTATTTACTTTTTCTTGTTTACTATTTATGTTACAAAATAAAATATTAAAAGAGCTCGTTTTGTATAAAACTCTTATTGAATATTATTTATACTGAAAATCATCTCACCTATTATTCATATACATATATAATAACTCGGCTCTGCTTATCTTTATGTATAAAGCTTTCCGTGTATTGTTCTGTACATTTTTTTATGAGGTGCTCATTCGTGTAAGATATAGTTAGTTTAATTTTAACGTATTATATATATATATATATGTATTGAATATATAATGTAATGCCTAATGCTAGTTCCTGAGCTATGACAGGACACGTGTATGTTTGTAACAGACGTTGCTCCACACGGACGGTTTCAGCTTCCTTACAATCAATTTGTTCTTTCGTAAATGGATGTTGTAGGTAATAATATATAATTGCTATATGTTAATTATTTGGTTTTACGTGTATTATACATATTATTTTAATGGTTCCGTAGACTAATAATAAGCGACTGCAAAAATTTTGTTACCTGTCAGTCTGCAACGAGACTATCTCATGAACCCTGATGGACAGTTGAAATTTTCACTGTGTTCAGTAATATAAATATTTAATATAGCCTATCGTATATAATTTATTTATTTAATACGATTTTTTAAACTATCTCGGAGTGGTAATTTTATTGTATTTTATGACGGCATCCACTTCATTGTTGGCTTGTTTTTCTAATTGCATATTGTTATTTTTCTATAATGATAACTAAAATTGAAAAACTTTCAGCTCGTCTTCGTGATCACGGTTGATGAATAGCAATCGAAACGTCGGGAGTATGTAGTTTGAAATAATAAAATAGTCGTAGTACATACAATCAGAAAAATATTAGTTTCGTTTAAATAAACACTCGCGATGATCTTAGAGCTCATAACTGGTTACATCAGTAATAATATGACTTCATGTATCTTCATATACCTGTGTCCATTATATCTCCGGAGAGTCTCCTTATCAGATCTCATTATGCAAATATAAATAAAAAACGCCTTGTATCCGAAAAACTTAATTAAATCAATTGTTTTAATTTTTTTTTTGTAAACATTTTGACCGAAGTCCAAATTTTCATATTTGACATACAAGTGTCTCACTATGTCTGTCGTTCCTCACGAGATCAGTTCTGATTTACTTGCAGCCGTTGGGCCTTCTAACAAACTGACCGTCTTCAAGGCGAGAACGAAAGTTCGTGTATGAGTTCGTGCTTAGAAACTGTGGCTTTATTAACGGCTACTATCAAATAAGATGATGGTGAATAAAACCTCTCTTATATATATATATATATATCTTCTTCTTCTACCTGGCAATTTCCCAGCTTTAGTCAGGCTCTGCCTTACATGTTGTGAATAGTTTTGGCTAATTGTTTTTACGACCGGCCGCCTGCCTGACATCAACCCTCTTTGGGAATGCTTTGATCAGTGATGTCTAAATATTCTTAGAAAGTACATATGACTCGGAAGAATCACATTGGTACTTGCCTGCTTTCGAACCCGCGCCCTCATGCATGAGAGGCGGGCCTTTTAACCACTCGGCCACCACTGACTTATACATATATATATATTATTTAGATTCATATCTTAGTCTTTGTGTTTTAAAATGATTATTTATTATATTGGAAGTTATTTACCGCATCTAATTAATAATTTCATCACGATCTGTCCGTGGAGGGTATGGTGTGGTGTAGTGCGTGAGTCCACGTCGCACAATGCTTAAGTTACAAAGGTTCAAGGTTCAAATTAGTCATTATGTTGTTACCAGCTCATAGACTTGAGGTTTAACATATGAATAATATTATATATATAGTGTTTCGATTTGTATTTGTATTTTTATTAAAATTAAATTTATATATAAATGTTTCTGAAACACATATACATATATACATATATATATAAAAAATTGTGTTTTAAGTTTGTTTTTATACATGTGTTTTACTTATATCAAATATTATTTCTTTTCAATATAATATAAGTTACAGTACTTTTACTCTTTTACCATTAGATTAAATAAAATAACTCCCAACCGACAGTATCCCGTTTTTAATTCTTATACGCACGACGATATTACGTACTAAGATTTATAAATGAAACTCCATGTATTGAGTTTCACGATGCGAACTTACACTAAGGATACCAGACAGTCGTTCTGAAGAAATTGAATATGATTTTATCTTTTATTGACAAAACATAGAAATATTTGACGTCATTGATATGTATGTGCTAGATTTGACACCTACCTCAATACATCAGTCATACTTCACAGGGTTCAAGTAATGATGGCTGTATAACGTTTATAAGGCCTTTATACCTGGTATTAATTAATAAACAAGTTTCTCGACCTCACTACTGTAGAAATAGTTTTATTAACGTTGTTCTTATAAAAATATTAAATTGTTTGTATGGGAAGAGATAGATATATATATATATATATATTTAACCTTTGTCTGTTATATTATCCCTGATATATATATATATATATAATTGATATACACTTATTTAATGTTAAGGGCCGAGCGTTCTCGGCCAGCCGTGATCTCTTGACATTTGTGTACCTTGTCGGCAGGTTGCGCACGCGCCGCCGCTGGGCTCAGTCCGCGTCCGACCGCCGTGG
>JAAAKD020113823.1:0-10537 GCA_010014825.2 Danaus melanippus | reverse complement strand
CGAAGAGAAAATGATTGTCAATTAGCCTGAAAAAAATTTACTTTCATTCGGGCTTATTTGTCTTGCCCGAAAAATCGTTATCTAATCTTTTGATTTTTCTCTTGACTTAATATAGTTTGTCTTTCCTCTTCTGAAGTTTTCCATTGCTCATAAGCAACTTTATTCATCGCTATACTATGAACAGAACCGAGGGGCAAATGAATTACATCATGTTCGTTAATATCGCAAAGAACTACATAATAACTGTATAAATCTTCAACCGTATGAATATGGATTGTTGGAATTGACTGGCTTACTTTTTTTTCGTTGTTTTGTTTTTGAACCCTTTTGAAAAGTTACTTTTTTCTTCTTTTTGAATAACAGAGGTAAACACTTCTGCTAACTCAACAAAATCAAAAATGTACTTTTCTGCTAATTCGTCATAGGTCATTCCATCTGGGTTTGCTGTTTTGTACGCAAGATATAAAGCGTTAAACATATCTATTTCATCTAGTTCTAACTCTTTACCCTGGCTTCCCATCATAGACTTAATGACGTTCTTCAACGAATAACCTGTCTCCTTTTCGAATTGGAACATAGTTAGCATATTAACATTGGGATTGATTGTAACTATTTCTCCACCATTTAATGTAATTTCTTTCATTTTGCTATTCCTCCTAAAAAAATAAGGACAGCTTTTGCTGTCCTATTGTTTATTGTGTTTTAGCTTCTTCTAAAGATTTTACCCGTGCTACTAACGAATCAAAGTCTTCTTTAGTAACTTCACTGTCTTTTCCTGCTGGCCCTTGTGGTCCAGTTTCACCTTTTTCACCAGGATCACCTTTAGGACCTTGTTTCCCTTCTGGAATAGACTTAATTTTTTCTTCTAAAGTAGTAACATCATCAACTAATGTATTATGGTGTTCTGCTTTGATTTCGTCTTGTGCTTGTACTTTTACCGATTCCACCATGCTCTATCATCCTTTTTTATTTATAATTTTGTTTTTCATTGTATTTGGCCCCGCTGTCGTATTTAGCGGGTGCATTAGGGTGTCACTTGTTCTTTCACTACATCTGAATCAAAGTTTTTATGCCATTGTTCAATAAATTCTTTTTTACTATCTTCATCTAACAAAGTTTCATAATAAAATTTACCATTTTCATCAGGTAAGGCTGTTGCTTCAATTTCTACATTTGCTACCTCGTCAGAAGAAGTATCAATTGTAAATTTAAATCCTGTTGATACACTTACTTTAGGAAAAGCAATCATTTTTGTAATATCATCAAAGTCATCTTTAATATCTGCAGTTAGTGTAAACTCTTCTCCACTACTATCTTCCCCATAAGCGTAAACACCAGGCTTCAATCCTTTATCACTCATGCCAAATAAACGGCGTAATACATCTAGTTTTACAAACCCAGAAATATTAACCTTCATTTCTGTTGGTTTACTCATTTTTTTCTTTGTAACACGACCACATTTTGCAGTAATCTCCGAAATTTCTGTCTCACCGCTTAATACTCCAGTACAACCAAATGCCGTTGATAAACTTTCTTTTTTAAATTTAACTCCCACATTGGCAATGCTTACTGGATAAAATTCTTCATAAATTGTTGCCATAACTAGTTTCCTCCTATATTTTTATTGATTTCATTTATTAATGCTTCGTTTAGATCTCTAGTAATTACAGGAACTTCTTTCTCCATTCCTTTACGCATGAATTCCTGTGGAACTTTTCCAATCGATGTTCCTATTCCTAAATCTGGATATTTTAGGTACTCAAACGCTGTTTTATTCACTTTTTTAGGACGCTCTCTAAAACCAAGATTAAAATATTCTATTTTCAGTGAATTACTGAATTTAGCATGTTTACGTTTCATGATTCGATTCTTTACATCTGAAACAGGCATTCCTGAAATAATTGTTTTTGCAGTCATTTCTGCACTTTTTGTTCGTAATAATTGATTAATGATCTTTTCAGAAGATCCCGGGATTTTCATCATATTTTCCCGAAGCTTATCCAAATCTACAAACTCAACATCCCACGCGGTACTCGTATTAAATGCTGCACTCATATTTCAGTCTCCTTAGAAAGAAAAATTCAACTTCATCTACATAATTATCCTCTTTGCCAACTTGTATCGAAGTTTTATTAGAATATTGAAAAGTATAAAATTTTCTCTGCTCCTTCTCCAACGTTGAAATGACATCCAAGCAGAACTCATCTAAATCATCCCTATTTTGAGAGTAAAAACGTAACAATACGACTTGGTTTAGTTGTGATTGTTCAGAAGTTAAAACAAATCCTCCGGTTTCATAAATAAAATAGTTATATCCACCTGTTTCTTCTTCGATTTCTGATAATGAATCTTCGCCTACTTGATCCTCAAAAACGAGAAGTCCAGATAATTCTTCTAAACTATCTACCAAATACTTATTCAGTTTTCTCAGTCGTTGCTTGTTTCTTTCGTTCAGTGGAATCACCTACTTTCCCAAGGTAAAAATAAAGAAAGTTCTTATCTTTATCAATTTTTATTGCTTCGTACTGTTCCTCTTCGATCATGAAAGCCAATTTTTGGTTCATTTTTTTCTTAAGTGAAACCGGGTAGGGTGTTTTTAGTTTAACGTCTACCTGCTTACCTAGGCTCCCACCTAAGATATAGTCTTGCTCTCTAATTGACAGATAACGAAAAAAGAGCTTGCCTTCTTCGACAAACTCTTTTCCGATTCTTTTTTTCTTTTCACTTAAAATATCTTTAAAGCGTCCAAAATAGATCACTCCATCTGTAAATGTTTCCCTAATCCGATCCATAAGATTCCACCTCTTTCAAATGGTTTTGAACTGCCATATCTAAAATAAATGCGGCAATTTCAGAGGCAAAGTTTTTTTCGAAGTCATCCAAAGCATTATTATAACGATAGCGAACGCGTTCAACCAAAAGCTCTATTTCTCTACTTCCTCTCGCGAAAGTCAGCTCTACACCAGATAGATTGAGTAGATACTTTCGTGCACTTTCGATATAGTCTAGCAGCTCTCTATTGGTCTGCTCATCTTCCCAACTGATTTTTAAGTTGTCTTTAACTTTTATCAATATCTCTTGATTATCCATATTTCACACCACTATTGTATTTGTCGCCCGTATCATATTGGGCGTTCTCAGGGTGTAGGCTGTTCATCTTTTTTCGTATTTTGCTTCACATTAAATGCCAAATCAGAAGGTACTTTAGAAATATCAAATAGCAAGAAAGATTCATTATTCTTTGGGCGTCCATTTGCATATTGTTTTGCTAAATAAATACGTTCATCTTCTACGAAATGGTACTCATCAGATACTTCAATTTTTTGTGTTGAACCCACTCCCATGAAGTAATCTTTTGCAACTCCAGCAGCCATCTTTCCTTTTGGCATTGAGATTGATTGGATAACTTTAAATGGCAAAGGCAGCACATCCCGGACATATGAGCCATTAGCGTTCAAGAAAGTTGTTGCTGGGAAAAACGTAGTCCAGTAATCATCAGGGTGGACAATTAGCATTACTTCTGCTGGTTGTACTGCACGTTTTAATACAGTTGTTGTACCATCTGCTTTTTTTATCGTTACATTCGTTAATGGCACCATGATTTTTTCGCCAATCGTTTTAGGTCCTAAATCTTTTAAACTTTCAGCTTTTTTATCGGCATGAACACCATTTTGAACAGTGTCTAAGTCTTTGATAATCCCAATTGGTTGGTCTTGCCCAGTACCTGCTACAATTGCTTCTTCCAATGCGATATACATTGATTCTGCTAACACAGTTCGAATGTAGCGGTCCAACCATTGCGGTCCTAAATCTAACATCGCTTTACATACTGGAATATAAGCTGATAACTTGAACAAGCCAGTTCGTACTCGTTCGAATCCATTGTCTAACAATTCTTTAATCGGCTCACAAAGTTTACCCCACCAAGCCGGATTTACACCTTTACTGTAAATCCATTCTGTTGTTGCAGTAGTATTCACAAAATTAATTTCGGCTAACAGCGGATGGGTTTGCGTCAAATTCTCAAAGACACGTTCAAAGACTGTTGGTGGTACTAATTGTTCAACTCCGCCAAAACCTTTATTGGCAATGACTTCGTTATAATATTTATTCTCAGAAGCACTTAGAACATTCAGTCCTCGAGCAGCCATAGCCTGATTGTCTAACACTTCATTTTGAGCAACAGATTTTGCTTCCTGAATAATATTTTGTTGAATGCTATCTGCGAAATCTCTCATGGATTTCGCAAGAACTTGTTCATCTTCCTGTTTCATTGCGTTTACTAAATTTTTCTCAATTTCAGTTGAATTTTTTTGCTTATCTAATCGTTCCATTTTCTTTCCTCCTAAATTTGTGCAGCTACTCTCTGCATAGCTGCTGCAATTTTCATTGTTTTATTTTTTTGTTGCTGAATATGCTTTTCAACAATTTCGTTTGTTTCATCTTCTTGTTTTTCTTCTTCAACCAAAGCATCACAGAATCCGTATTGTAGACACTCCTGAGCAGTTAGGAATGTCTCCTCTGCTAGCATATCATCCAATTGTTCACGTTCCCCATTGAACCGTTGTAAATAACTTTCAGTGACACTTGAATCAATGGTATCCATATCGCTTGCCGCTTTGCGTAATTCTTCTGCGTTTCCAGCAACTATCGTCCACGCTTTATGGATCATCATCGTGGCATTTTTAGGCATTGAAATTGTATCCCCTGCCATGGCGATAATTGAAGCTCCACTGGCTGCCAAACCATCTATGAAAATATTAATTTTCGCTTTATGCTGTTTGAGTAAATTACAAATAGCGATACTTTCAAAAACATCTCCGCCCCCAGAATTGATGTGAACGTCTATTTCACTTGATTGAATGTTCTTTAACTGATTTTTAACAGAAATAGAATCAATCTCCGAAAACCATCCTCCAATAGTGCCATATAGGTACATTGTTGTTTTTTCTGTTGGTGAGGAACTGTTCACCACTTTAAGTTGCGGTTGAATCTTCACTTTCTCCATTCTCCTCACCTCCCTTCGATTCTTTTCCCCATGTTCTTGCATCTGCATAATTTTTCGTAATAAACCTACGTTGTGACCACTCTTCTTCGAACGGTTGACCGCCCATAAATTCTAGAACGTCATCTATAGAAAAAGCCCCAATAGACAAGAATTTGTCTAAGGAACTTGCTAAATCTTGAATAGTCAAAATTTTTAATCTTGAAGTATCTATTTTTAAATAGGTTCGTTCAAGGTATTCATCTTTGGTGTATAGTTTTGCATTAATCTCTGTTTCTATGATATCTAAAATTGGAATTACAGCGAACATCAGTAATTGATTTATTTGTCCTTCTGTTTCTACTGCATCACCTTTTAGTAGTCCTACCGGAACATGAAAAGTTCTCGCCACCAACTCATAGATACCATCAATTTGTTTTTTTATATCATCAACCGAATGGCCCCCTCCGTTAGTTTTGCCTTGTTGCGAAACATCTGTCATATTGTATCCCTCTTGTAATTGAAAAATTGCACCCGCGTTATCTGCTTCCAACCAAGGTTTCATTTGTTGATTTATCATATCGTCAACAGCTTTTTGCTGTTTATCTGTTTGCGATCGGAAAAAGTTTCCTTGCAAAATGTATCGTTTGGCATTAGAACGCTTATACACGTTCATGGTAGCCATTAGTAACTTACCATAACTTTCATAGACGGAATCAAGTAGAGTTCGTAAATTTACGTCGTAATACTTGAAGTACCACACATCTTTTTCCGATAATGTCTCGCGCAAAGTCATCCCGTTTGCTGATATCCCAGAATATATATTTTCTTTAAATAGTCTTTCTTCTCTTGAAAAAGTATCCGCCACAAAATATTGTCCTTTTAGTTGAAAAACTAAACATTCGTTGTTGTAGAGTAATTCATAAATAATGCGTTTTAAAAATTTCTTTTGACTTTGATTTTGATTCGGTTGTACATTTAGAGCGTAAAAATCATCCTTACGTGTTTTTTTGCCTTTTTCAAAAGTATTAAAATCTGCTTTTAAAGCGATATTTGCGATTAAATCGATACACGAATGAATCGCTAAGCGTTTGTAAACGATGTCTGCACTTAGTTGCTCGCACAACTTCGCATCATTAAGCGAAAAATGCGTATCCCCTCGTTTAAACCAGTCGATAATCCCCAAAATGTCACATCCTTTCTAAAATACAATCGGTTTGAATTCAATATTTTCGAAATCTACATTGCTGTAGTCTTCTAAGTCGTCATAAAAATTGAGTGAATGTAAAAAAGCGTAGAACCCATCGGTCTTACGCTTCTCTTTGTCTATTTTTTTATATTCTTTATTTCCGTTTGATAAATAATCTACGTATACATTACCAACATACCAACGCATCAGAGCATCATCACCGAAAACTAAATTTTGATTAATAAACAAATCATCGACTAACGGTGATAACTTGCTATGTGTGAAGTTACCCGTTCGGACTATTTCAACCTCGAACCCAGCTTCTTCAAGTTTCGGTTTTAGAATGGTCGCTCGGTATGTATCCATCGAGATCTTTTTGATATAGTAATCCTGTGCTTGTTCTAAAAACCATTTCACGATTTTATCTGGATCAATTGATTTCCCATAGACAATTTCCGCCAAGTTATTATCTAACGCTATTTGTACAATATCTTTATTAATATCTTGCAATTCTAAGGCAGCATAGTGAATGAACGTGTGTTGTAGCCAAATAGCCTTACCATCTGCTTTTCCTAATACCCCTACTGAACAGAAATCTCGAACATCAGCAAAGTCTACCCCACCAATCACTTCAGAACCTTTCATCGATTCTGGAACTTTTTGATTTGTGGCTAAACGATCTTCATAGCTTGCCACAGCTAGCCGTGTATCTTCTACCGGACGGTTCATTCGTTTGGTCATAAATTCCATTCGAATCGCAGCACTTACCTTTGATTGATTGTATTCTTCACGCATTTTTTGCATAAGTGTTTCATTGTAAGGCAAGGAAGGATTAGCTTTCTCCCAGTTTGCTATCTCAGAAACTTCATCGTCTGAATCTAATCGACAAATAAACGGAAATAGTGTACTTTCCTCAATACCGATTTCTCCATTTAATATCATACGAGACTGTTCCTTTAAGTCATCTAGTGGACCGCCTCGAACATTACCATCTGTCGAGATATGAAATTCTCGATAGTCCTTAATTTTCCCGCCACCAGAAGTAAAAACCTTGATAGCATCGTAGTTATCATATTCATGTTCTTCATCGAATATGACACAGCCAGGTCGCTTACCATCTTTCGTTCGAGCATTTGAAGTATTGTAGAGTAGTCGGCTCTTTGTTGTATTATTTTGTATTTCAACCTTTGATCTATAAAAAGCTTTCTCTAACTTTTTAAAGTTTTTTGGTTCGTCTAGCACGTTAATGACATCAATGAAAGAAGTTTTAGCTTGTGTTTCACTCGTCGCCACTATATCGATATCATAATGTGAAATGCCATGCTGTTTAGTCATCATAAAAAAACTATTCCATGAGAGATAGCCATTTTTTCCGCCACCTCGCCCCATATATATAAAGTAACGATTAAATACTAAATTCCGAGAACTTTTCCACCTTAATCCAAAAATAAAGCAATTTAAAAATTTTTGCCATGGGTATAATTTATAAGGGAAATACTTCTCTGGTAGACGAACACTATTTTCAATCATTTCCTTGTCAAGGTAAACATCTTCCCGCGCCAATACCTTTTGCACAAAATCTACTAATTGATGTTGTTCTTTACATACTTTTAACTCACCAGAACGGATTAAATCAAAATAATATTCAATATATGGATGGTTATTAGACATCATCGCCTTCCTCCTCTACTTTCGGTTCATCTACTTTTAGAGCGTTCAAGATTTCCGTCATACGTTTTGAGATTTTGTTGACCTCAACGACGGCATCATTTTTCTTGTAGCCGGTCTGTCCGCCTCCATTATTGTATTGAACGATTGTTCCATTTTTTCGGATATTTTGCATAAGCGATTCTTTGATATCCCAAAACGAACAGTAATCTTCTACTAAATCAACCCAAAAGCTCTCTGTTTTACCTGATTCTTCTAATTTAGTGAGCAAATCTGTTTTGATTGCTTTCCTAATTTTTTGTGCTTTTGTTAGTGCCAAATGACACCACCCCCTCTCACGTGTGCGCGAGAAAATATTTTTTCCGATGACCCCTTCCCGTTTCCCGTTCCCCCAGAAAGAGTTCAAAAGTTTTGAAGGGGGGCTACTGAACAATTTTAAGGTAGTCTATCGCAAATTGAATATAAAAAAATATTTCTTCTCTTGAATAATCAAAATACTTTTGTACTTTTTCAACATCTAATCGTTCTTTTACATCGCTTGGTTTCAGCTTTTGACAACGATTATCGTTCACTACATCTCTTACCTGTGTATAACGTAGGTAAGCTAATCGCTTGAACGAAGAATAAATATCTCGCTCTATACTATCTCGGTCTTTCTTACTAGCAATGATCAGCATTTCCTCAGTGTTGTAACTTCTACCATTATCTTCAATTAACATTACCAACACTCCTTACTATCGAAATTAGCGAACTGCTTTATCTTATTTTTATTTCCGTATGTTCCAAAACGATTGTGCTCTTTGTTATGACAAACAATACAGATGCTCTCTAAATTATTTAGTTCCAATGCTTTCTCAGGATACAGCTTTACTTCTTTAATATGATGCACATTCTGCGCTCTACTGTATTTCCCTTTACGTTTGCATTCTTGGCATTCGTAGTTATCACGCTTCAATGCTTCTAGCCTAATCTTTCGCCATTCCTTTGATTTATAGAAAGGAATCATACGATTGTCGTCAATTAGCTTTCTTAACCATTCAATTGTCTGATTGTCCATGATTAATTATTTCCTTATAATATTCTTCTGCTAGAATTCTTTGAAACAACGTTACTTGTTCGAAGGTAAGTGACTCTGCATCAATATTAATTTCTTCCAACACTTTTACATTCATCGGTTGAATAAGCATGTTTTGCATAATAACTGTAAGCAGTGCACCTATTTCTTTAGTAGTTAGGTGATGGTTAGCAAATAAATTAATAATCTCTATTTGTAATTTTGTTAACTCCTCTTGTCTATTCATAGTTTTTCTCCTTCAATGTGGCGCCATTTTTAGAATACCAATTCACTGTGTCTTTTAGATTAGGTAACGTATGAGATAACAGTGTAATTGTCAAGATTGATTGATTAGATGATAAGTCGTTTATGATATTCACATGACAATAATTACCGCTCCACACGGGTTTTACTTCTTCTTTGACTACTTTACCTTCACCGTTTCGTAAAGTATTCTTTACCCAATAGCGACTATGTTCTCTTTCAATTGCTTTCTTATAAACATCGGCCAATACACTAGGAACTCTAAGTTCCAATATAGCTTCATTAAAGTCATTCATGATAACTCACTCTCCTTATATTCTCTTGTACATGCTTGTCACTCCAACACCCATGACCACAATATACCAACTTGCAATAGTCAATTTCTTGTGGTGTAGCTTCTCGTGTCATCTCAATGATGGAATAGTCTTTCTTAATCTGCACCGACATTACTACCCGTTTATGTTGGTTTTTCATGGGTTTCGGATAATGGTGGCTCAGGGATATATACCAATAATTATCCATCCTTCATTCCCTCCAAACAGAAAAATAATGATACTAAATCATTACTGACTCTAAAATCAATTATTTTTTTCTTTTCAATTCTTCGAAAGGTATGGTATTTTTTCGTTTGTTCAATCACTTCACATGCCATACCAGGCAAACAATAGGTGATATTATTCAAGACTAAACGTTTCTTTGCAATCATGGCTGACACCTCTTTGTAAATTTATGTACTAAAAAGAGACACCCCGTAAGCGGATGCCTCTTCGTGAAGGATAGAAACATCTATTGACGTTTCCTAATTTATTTAAGCAGCAAAAGCTACTTATTGGCGTGGCAGGAGTCGAACCTGCATCTCATCTCACACGAAGTCAGTTGCATCACCACAATGCTACACGCCACCAACAGTGCCCAATCAATCAAACACCAGCAAAAACAATTGATCAAGTTTATCCTAAACGTACCTAGCTGCTACTCTATGAGTTTAGGAATCGCTCTCGTGCGTAAGCAACTGCCGCAGAGATCTGGTTAGTGTTCTTATCGTCAGATGTTGGGCTAGAATACCGCGCCTAACCTCGCTCACTATGCTTTATCCTGCATCAGGTAGCTACTGCATCTCTAGTAACTATTTGTATCACTTGCAAACCTGTAGAAAAAAGAGGAGGTTATTCACCTCACTTCATTTTATTGAGAACGTAAGTCTGCAAGTGACCATCGAAAGACAAAGTGAACGGTGACTAAACGAGAAAGTGTGTAATGTGTCCATTTCTTTGACTTTCGATACTACCATAATACACCGGATTTCGAGTTAAAAACCCTAAATAATCCCTAAAAAAACCCTAATTTTTTTGAACTATCAAATTTTCGTAATGATAGG
>JAAAKD020113758.1:0-10436 GCA_010014825.2 Danaus melanippus | reverse complement strand
CTCTGGGGAGTAACCAATAAGATTGCGGAAGCCTGATATTTCAGCATTTGATTGCGAAAGACGAACACAAAAATTGACAGAAATGATACTGTTCCCTGCCAAAGTCCCTGCCAAAATAATTGGTGGGGATTTTTCTTTCGGAGGTTTGGCATGCTTGAAATGAGGGCGATTTTTTTGGGGCTAAAAGTGGTATAATAGAGCTATACAAAAATGCGAAAGGGCTAGCCCTTTCCTTATTCCCTTAGGGAATAAGGAATACTTGACAGCTAGCAGTTAAAAAATGACTGAACAACCAACAGGCTTGAAAGCCAATCTTGATTTCAATGAAACTGTAACGCCGACCGATAATTTTCTTAGCACGCTTAAAGACAAGCTTCCGCAATTCTTCACAGCAGACAAATACGATGAAGAAACGGGCGAGCTGACGGAAGCAGGAACTTTCGACTTTCCAAAATTCCAAACCGCTCTGAAAGAAAATAATGTCTCGGACGAACTTTCCAGCGGCTACCGTCTTGACTTCATCGGTAAAAATCTTGCCAAGAAGCAAGCAGGCGAACGCCCGACGACGGTCATCGTGCCAAATAAAGAACACAACGACAAGCCTGAAAACAAGGACAGCAAAAATCTCTTTTTCACGGGCGACAATCTCGAAGTCCTGCGGCACTTGCAGAGCAACTATCAGAACGCCGTCAATTTGATCTATATTGACCCGCCCTATAACACGGGCTCGGACGGCTTTGTCTATCCTGATGATTTCAAGTATTCGGACGAGCAGCTGAAAGCCATGTTTGCCCTCGACGATGAGGGCGTCAAGCGACTTAAGTCGATTCAAGGGCGAAGCTCTCATTCGGCTTGGCTTGCTTTCATGTACCCTCGGCTTGTTTTGGCAAGGAAATTGCTGAAAGTGACAGGCGTGATTTTTGTGTCGATTGATGACAATGAACAGGCGAATTTGAAGTTGTTGATGGATGAGGTTTTTGGGGAGGGGAATTTTGTAAAAGAACTTCCTACAATTATGAACCTTAAAGGAAACCAAGATGAATTTGCTTTTGCTGGAACTCATGAATACACAGAAATTTATGCAAAAAATATCGGGAAATTTATTCCGTATGAATTGCCCGTTGACGAAGAAAGTGCAGCAACTGATTGGATTGAAGATGAAAACGGTTTTTATAAAAAAGGAGCGGGCTTAGTTTCAACTGGGCAAAACTCCCCAAGAACACACCGTCCTGCTCTTTGGTATCCAATAATAGTAAATGAAGATTTGGAAATATCTTTGCCGACTGTGGAAGAGGTCGCTAAATTATATGATAAAGAAACAAAAACTTTCAATGATGAGTTTGCTCAAAACCTTAAGGAAAAATATGAAACAGCTGGCGTTGTAACCATCTGGCCTACCGTAAACGGTAGGGAGGCCAGATGGCGTTGGGGGTATGAATCCGTCAAAAATAAACCTGATGAAATAATAGTATCTCGTACACGGAACGGCATTACATTAAACAAAAAACAACGTCCACAAATTGGGGATATGCCAACAGCCAAACCTAAAACATTATTCTATAAACCCGAATATAGCTCAGGAAACGGTACAAGAGAACTTAAAGAGTATCTTGAGGAAGAACGAATTTTCAGTAATCCTAAACCATTGCAGTTGATAAAAGATTTTTTACAGATTGGTGGCACACAAGACTCTTTAATTCTCGATTTCTTTGCAGGCTCTGCCACCACAGCAGACGCTGTTCTCCAACTCAACGCAGAATACGGCGGAAACCGTCGTTTCATGATGGTGCAACTCCCTGAGATACTCAAAGAGGATTCTGTAGCCTACAAAGCAGGCTACAAAACGATTGATGAGATTTCTCGCACGCGTATCGAAAAAGCAGCGGAGAAAATCAAGGCTGAAAATCCTGATTATACAGGCGACTTAGGCTTTAAGCACTTTACCGTCAAAGAGGTCGAGGTCAATACCCTTGACAAGATGATTGATTTTGACCCTAATGCTCTTTTGGTTGAGGATTTGATCGCAGAGCTTGATGGTGGCGTTGATACCCTCCTCACGACTTGGCTGACGGCTGACGGTTACAAGTTTGATGAAAAAGTCGAGACCGTCAAATTTGACGGACACTCCGCCTATCTTCTTAGTAATGGTCTTCTATACATTATTGAAAAAGGCTGGTCGGCAAAAGCAACCGAGGAGCTGGTTAATGCTATTGGCACACGTAAACTTAGTATCAACACTATTATTGTGAGCGAGTATGCTCTTGGCTTTTCTGATATGACTGAGTTGAAAACAAATGTCAAGAATATCAGTGAGCCGAAAGTGAGAGTAGAGGTGCGGGGCTGATGAAAATCCACTTAGAAGAACTCCAGCACCAAAGAGACGCACTTGATGCTATTTTAGCAGCTTTCCCACGTTTAGACCAAACAACACAGACTGATTCTATTGGTTTAGCAAGAACCTCGGAATATGCTAACCCCTTGCTTGCTGGTGCTTATCAAGAAAATTACTTCATTGATATCAAGATGGAGACAGGCACGGGCAAGACCTACACCTATACCCGCATGATGTACGAGCTGCATGAGCGGCTGGGCTTGTTCAAATTCATCATCGTTGTGCCGTCGGTTGCCATTAAAGAGGGAGCGAAAGCCTTTTTGACTGCCGATTATGCACGGCAACATTTCAAGAAATTCTTCCCACAGGCAGATTTGGTCTTTAACACGATTTCGTCAGGTGATTTTTCCACGAAGCGTGGACGCAAGGAAATCCCGAACGCCATTCGTGAGTTTGTTGAGGCAGACACGAATAATAAAAATCAGATTCATGTTCTGCTCTTGTCGGATAAGGGTTACCTTGACCGCAAAGATTCATCACTGTTCAAATCTGATTATGATTCCAATCTCTTTGGAGACAGTTCCAGTCCGATTGAAATGTTGGCAAAAACTCGTTCGGTTGTGATTATTGACGAGCCGCACCGCATGGCACGGGGAAATAACACCTATGCTAATATCACGAACAAGTTGAAACCTGAAATGATAGTGCGTTTTGGGGCGACTTTCCCGACGGTTACGACAGGGCGAGGAAGAAATAAAATTACGACTACCGATTTTTTTCAAGGCGATGAGCCGCAGTTTAATCTGACGGCGATTGACGCTTTCAATCAGGATTTAGTCAAAGGCGTGGCGATTTACATTCCTGAAAATGTCTCTCGTTCTGATTCTTATAAAGTCAAGGCAGCAAATACTAAGAAACTCGTTTTAGAGCGTGATGGACATGAGTTTGAGCTCAAAGTTGGCGATAATCTTGCGGATATTGATAATCGTTTTGAAAACAACTTGACTTTTGAGGGCGGAAAACTCTCCAATGACCTTGAAATCTCCACAGGAATGAATCTTGTGGCAGATATTTTCACGAACTCATATCAGGAAATCTTATTACAGCAGGCAATCAATGCCCACTTTGAGGTAGAGCGAGAGAACTTCCTGCGTGATGGCTACAAGCTCAAAACGAACGCCCTCTTTTTCATTGACAATATTGTCTCATATCGTGAAGAAAATGGCTGGCTTAAAAAGACCTTTGAGAAATTGCTCAAGCAGATGCTGGAAAGTCTGATTGAAAAAGAAACAGACGCTGACTATAAGGACTATTTGCAAGCGACTTTAGCCGATATTCCAGCAGCTCATGGAGGTTACTTTGCTGAGGATAGCAAAGCAAAAAGTGCTGATGACAAGATTTCTGAGGAGATAGATGTCATTTTGCGGAATAAAAACAAGTCTCTTGCTTTCAAAGATGAAGCGGGCAACTGGAACACGCTCCGATTTTTCTTCTCCAAATGGACACTGCGTGAGGGCTGGGACAACCCCAATGTCTTCACGATTGCCAAACTTCGTTCGTCAGGCTCTGAAAGTTCAAAAATTCAAGAGGTCGGGCGTGGTTTGCGTTTGCCAGTCGATGAGGCAGGGAATCGCCTGAGTGATGAAGCCTGGTATTTGAACTTTATCATTGACGAGAGTGAGCGAGATTTTGCGACTCAGCTGCAAGGTGAAATCAATAGTGAAGCTCTTGAAGAAATACCTGAGAATGTTGAAGTGCCGAGCAGCGTGATGGATAGGCTAAAAGCGTCAGGCTTTGGAGCTACTATCCGTGAAATCAGTAATAAACTCTATGATTTGAATATCATTGATGACGATAACAAAGTCATTGACGCGGCCAAACTTCGCTCACTCTTGCCAAAAGTCAAAGCTGGAAAAATTAAGAAAGCCAAACAGGAAGTCCAGACGGTCAAACTCAAAAAAGAGAACTGGAATAAAATCAAGGACTTCTGGAAAGAGATGTCGGCTCGCTATATGATTGAGTTTGAGCGTGAGACCGTTGAAGAACAACTTCCTGAACTCTTTGCAGAAGTTTTGACTGATGACAGTATTTTTGACAATAACCGTGAGCTTTCAGTGACAATTCTTCGCACGCAGCATGGAACAGAAGCGATTACAGTTGCAGAGAACTCGTCAACCGTTGAAAATTATCTTGGCTTAGGGCGGCTGAATTATAACGATTTTATCCGTCAAATTTCACGTCAGACAAATTTGCCTTTGCCACTTGTGCATAAGGCAATGGTTGAACGACTGATAGACCTTGAGCAAGATGAAATTAAGCAGCTTATCAATGAAAAAACCTGCTCAAAGATTGTGGCAACTTGGCAGGAGAAATTCAGAGAAGTCTTTGCTCAGAAATACAAGTACAATCCTCTAGCTTTCAAGGCGAAAACTTCCGTCATGAAAGGCGATGAATTTGTTGATGAGATTGCTGAGGGAATGATTGGAACCATACCAGTTGATACGACAGTTGACACTCGAAACCTCTTTGAGAAAATCCTCGTCGATAGTGAAATCCCTGAGGCGGAAATTGCTAAGATTATCCCAGATAGCGAAATCAAGGTTTTCGGGAAAATCCCACGACGTGCGATACAAGTTCCTACTTACACAGGTGGAACGACGACACCTGACTTTGTTTTTGCAGCAGATAATGGGCTTTATATCTTGGTGGAGGCGAAATCAAATGATTTGCGAGACGCAGAGGTTGTAGCGGTCAATGCACAGGGCGACTTTTTCGGGCTGGATTCTAAGATTATTTGGAAGAAAGTTACTAAGAAAGCTGAGGTTGAGGAGCTGTTGCATAGTTTGGAGCACAAATAAGATGGGGGAAACAGAATTCAACAAGTCGATGGACTTTATATTTTCAAAGACTGCTGAGAGAATAAGAAGTAAGGCAAAGATTTTAGGGAAAAATGCTTATCAGGTATTGGGATATGAAAGTGGAGCGGATAAAAAACTACAAGAAGAACTGAACCCATCTTACAATAAATTAGACGTCGATACTGTAAGGAAAGTTCTGAGGTTTGAAGAGGGTAAAGAAAGAAATATCAAAAAAATGAAGTTCTTAATACCTAATAGGTATTTACCATTTCTTCTAAGTGGCTGGATTTTCAAGATATACATGAGATGCTTTGGGGAACTGAAAGAGAAATCAACGAATATGGAGAAGAACTGTTTGAAAGAATCTATGAAGATGGACTTTTGTCAAATAACCCAAAAATCTCAGGGCTATTTTCAAATGTTGAGAATACCTTACCAGTAGTGAATGGGAACAGCTTTGTCAGAAACCTTTATAAAAAAATTGAAAATCAATTTATTCAAGAATTTATTGATTTTACCAAGGCAGTTAGAACCTACAATCATAGTTTTCGTTTGTTAGGCACAGAAGAAACCATAGTTGATATAAAAGAGGCAAAAGAGGTAAATAAGGAAAAAGACCCTTGGGGGACTTCGGTCGGGGACTATTTGAGTTTTAAGGGATTAGATGGTGCGTTAGAAAGATTTACGGAACGAAGACTACTCCCACTAATAGCTTTAGCATTGGTAGAAATACAAGCCAGCCAAGACATAAATTAGATTGAGCACCGAACAAGGTGCTTTTTCTTTTGAAATTAGTTCAAAATTGCTCACTTTTGAGAGGGTGTCGGTGTGAGATAATAGATTTATCGAAAGAGACAAACTTTTGACAATCATGAGCTGATGAGCTCAAAAAATAAAAATAGAAAAAAGCGTTCAGTTACAAATGAACGTTTGGAGGAGTTAGCTTATGAAAATTAAGCAAAATAAAGAACAGGCTGAGAATTTGAAACAGCTTTTTGAAAATCGGGGGTATGAAGTTGTTGCAAAACGATATGAAGATGACTTGCTACAACTTGAGGCAACAAGAACGAAGAAGACCATCGGGTGGCACAGTTATCCAAATGGCGATATTGCAGTTTGGGTAACGGGGTTTGAACCTGACAACTTATCAGTTGCAAAAGAGTTCTTTGAGGTTTTCTTTGGAATGACGGCTCCTATTGAAAGTCCCAATGGATTTTGGAGACTTAGTAAGAAAGTTAGCAAGGAGGGCGACTAAAATTCCTAGAAAAGCAGACACAAGGACAGCAGACGAGTTGCTACAAGCGATTCTCTCGCAGTTCAACAATCACATTAAGACCATTAAGGCTCAAGGCGGAAGCTATCGGAACATGTCCCCACCGACCGAGGTCATAGAAATTGAACGACTAAATACACTTAGGTCAGAGATTGGCAAGCTTGCACGGGCTGTCCAGCTTGATCTTAATACTAAGATTATCAATGGAGATAACGAAAATGGCACAAATAGAAATTAACACAGATGAGATTTTGAAGAAGCAAGTCGAGGAAATTGCCAAGGCAAGCTGCGTAGTAAACACAGAGCCCGAGTTACGTTTTAAGCGTGACGATGATGGCAACAAATTTGAAAATGGGTACAGAACTGAGCTCCAAGTGATGAGCAAAGGCTTACTCTATCGCAAAACTTTCAACTTTTCAACGCCTGAAAAGCCCGATATTCAGGTCGATGATATGGTCAAAGTTAAAATTGAAAATTCGGGGACTTACACCAATGGACGAAAGACTATTCCTTGGTTTAAGGGCACTTTGACAAAACTGGCTAACAAGTAAAGCCTTTCCAAAGCTATCAAAGCGAAGTTTTGCAGCGTGCAGCCAAGCGAAGCACGAAGAGAACGCAGGCAAGGGCTACACAACTGAGCTTTTAGAGATTACGGCAAGGCGGAATTTTTTCGCCAGTTATAAGGCGGTGGACAAGTCGCAAGGAGATTATAAAGCTCACTGTGTCAAGCAGCTGATGTTCTGAAAATATCGCTTGTCCGATAACTCCGTCTGGACAAGCGATTATAAGCTGAGAAAATAAAAATTGAAAAGGGGGAAGTTGGCACAGAGAAGATTACTGTGTCAGGTAGCAAATGGCAGAACAAAAAGTCAGAGCTCGAAATTTCATGTGCCAGCGGAGTTATTATTTCGAGACGCATGATGAGAACGGGCTTGAAAAAGAAAATGCTGAGACTGCCGAGGTATGGAAAAGTCGAGTGCGGGGAGAATGTCAAAGTTTGCTTTCAGACGAGCAAGACCAGCTCTTGTTAATTTTCCATGATAAAGATGTCTTGCCTGATGGAGAGTTGAAGCCTTTGCACATTCATTTCTTGCTGATGTTCAAGAATGCAAGGTACCAGCAGGTTATTATGAGAGAAAGCAATATCACACGGCTCGAAAACTGTCAAGTAGTCAGAGCAAGAAGTGCAGCAGCTCGCTATCTTATTCATGTTACAAATGAGGCTTTGAACGAAGGTAAGCATATTTATAGCCCTGATGAGGTAGAGGCATATAACTGTGATTTTATGCAACTAATCAAGCAAAAGGCTTCAAACGATAAAGAAGATATTGATGAGATGGTGGCTAAAATTTCGGGTCAACTCCAAAAAGGGGAACTAATTCCCGATGAAGTTTTGAAAATCTTACTTGGACAGCTTGGCGAGAAGATAGCTCAAAAGGTTTGGAAGAAATATAGGCGTGATTTCATGATTGATTTCAAAGAGTTTGTCAATACTCGTGCGGAGCAGTTCAAACACACAGGAAGAAAATTAGACGTTTTCTATATTTCAGGAGCTGGAGGAACAGGAAAATCTCAGCTTGCTCGGGTTTTGGCTTATGCGTTGTCAGATAGAGTACACTTTGCTGCAGCTGGGGGAGCGAAAAAAACTTTTGATTTTGCTGGGACTTATCAGGGGTTTGAGGAAATCAGTGTATTAAACGAAATTTCAGCAGGGAACTTTGCCCTGCGTGAGTTTCTCAATCTTTTCGATAACTGGCAGTATGCACCAGCAAATTCTCGGAATAGTGATAAGCAATGGTTGGCAACAACTGTGATATTCACAAGTTCCGATAGTTTGGACGATTTTACAAGAAAATTGGTCTATTCAGAAGTTGACCCGCTTATCAGTTATTCAAAGTCTGAGAAGTATAGCAATAAAGAGATGTATGAAAAACGACGTAAAGTCGAAGATTATATTTGGCAAGTGTTGAGGCGAATAAAGGCTGAAATTGTATGTGAACCAATCGGGTTTCATGAAACAGAATACTTGCTTTACATTTTAGACGAGAAATCTCGAAAAATGATGAAAGCAAAAAGTATCATCTGTAATGATGTTACAAATGAAAATGAACTCTACAAAGTGGCGGAACAAATAATCGAAAATTTAGTGAACAAAAAGCCATCGGATCAAAGGGCGGCAACCCTAGCCGATGACCTTGCATTTTGAGTGATAAGTAAACTTACCACTCCTCAATTATAGCATTTTATGAGGAAGAAGATATGGAAAAATATAGCACAACCAATCACAAGGACTTGATGGCATTGGGATTTCCTGAGCACACAGCTCGGGATATAATCAAGCAGGCGAAAAAAATTGCTGTTCGGCAATACAACGAGCGAGTAAGCGAACTAAGCAAAACTCAGCGAATAGTGGTAAAATATCCTTGTTCGCCTTTTGATAATCCACGAGTTGGCATTGCTCCAACTTCGATTGTTGAAATGTTACTTGGCTTTCCGTTGACAAGCGAGAAAGGAAGCAACTAATGCCAAAAACAAAGTACAAAGGAGTTTCAAAAGACACAAACGGGAAATATTTTTATCAGGTTGAATTGGGAACGGATAAAATTACAGGCAAACGAGTTCAGAAGAAAAGCAGAAAGTCAGCATTAGGCAAGCCGTTTGAAACTGCAAAAGAAGCTCATGATGAACTCGTGAGAGTGCTGAATGAATACAATCAATCTGATGGTATTCATGATTACTCTATTACATTTGAACGTTTCATCAATACAGAGTATCTTGTTGCGTATCGTGCAGGCAAGCAACCAGCAACGGTAATGAGTGCACAATTTAATTTCAAAATTTTGATTGAACGATTTGGTTCAAAGAAGCTGAGAAATATAACGGTGCGAGATGTTGAGGCTTATCGACTTTATCTTTTGAATGATAGTGGAAAAAAACAGAGCTATTGTAAGCAGATTTGGAATAGGTTTCGGTTATCTCTTGATTACGCCGTAAGAATGGGTTACATTGAAAATAATCCATGCAGTCGGACTGATGGGATTTCGCAAGGAAAACAATTCTCTGATTTTTGGACATTTGATGAGTTTCAGAAAGTCATCGCCACTGTCAATCTAAGTGAATATCGGGAGTATCAAGATTTCATTATGATTTTGCTTTTGTATTTTACAGGGGCACGAGTTCATGAGGCATGTGCGTGGCAATGGAAAGACATTGACTTTAAGTCCAAGAGGCTGCGGACGAATAAGACCCTCGAAATGTATCATGATGAAGATGATGGACATTACAAGTTTCATGTCAAAAATACGACAAAAACAGCTGCTGGTATGCGGTGGATTGAACTGGACGACGTAACAATCAAGTATCTAAAAAATTGGCGTAAAGTCCAAGCAGAAGCTCAAGAAGAAGATTTCATCTTTGCTGCTTATCAACGCCCTGCTTATCGCTGGACGGTAAGTGCCGCTATGAGGAAGTATGCGAAACGTGCAGGAGTAAAACCCCTAACAGGTCAAGGACTGCGGCACTCGCACGCCTCATATCTGATTATCATTCTTCATAAAAATATTCTGTATGTCAGTCATCGGCTCGGGCATTCTAATCCAGCAGTTACGCTTAGGCATTATAGCCATTTCTTTGTTGATAGCAACGTTTCTGTGAGTGACGAACTCACAGAAAATATCACAGCATTTGGCTTAACGGATTTGGATAAAAAAGCAGTTCCTGCCAAAATCCCTGCCAAGAAAAATAAAACCGCTTAACCGTAAGACTGAGAGGCGTAAATTACCACTACGCTTGGTACACAGAAGATTAAGTTGAAAAATAATTAATTAAAAGCTAGAATTTTTTAGTTTTTTTTCTTATAAATTTTGCAGTATTCTTTAGACCATTTTTTAACAAAAAATCAAGAAATTGTTATATGATTTAGGTAATCAAATGTGAATTATTTACTTTGATAAATTTTATGGAACTAGAGAAA